>CAWUHX010000509.1:0-93360 GCA_963922205.1 Romanomermis culicivorax
CAAAAGCTAGCTTTCTTGTGTTTCATTCGATTCACGTCGGTTTTACTGCTTTAGGCTCCAACTTTTATTTTCTAGACAGAAGGTTTAATTTTTCAGTGTATTCAATGAACGTTCAGTCGAGAAAGCTTCAATTCAAAAACTAGGAAAGCAACCAAGAATTTAAATTCTTCAACCATCAATAATTTCTACTTGGATGAGTGATCGATCGGAGCTCGGGCCTCTGGCAAATCCGACCTATTTTCTGATCTCCGGCCTCCGGGCCGGAAGTACTTTTGAAAGTGGCCGGAGGCCAGAGGTTTTTATCAGGTTCATTGTGATATGATAAATGATTAATCAGATATTTGTTTTACTGCAGTGATTTTTTCTGCACAGTTCAGAGTTTTCAGGCTTTGTGCAGATTTTTTTTTGTGATTTCTGCACATGAGCACAACTTTTTTTTTCTGCACTGGTGCAGGATTCTGTTTTTTAGTCATGATCAGATATACTCTCCTATAATGTACCAGTCATTGATTCTATACTTCTAAAATCAATAATTTTTATTATTTTAAGACTTTGAAATGTCTAGTCAAAAACTATAAATTCGTTCGAATTTGACATTGAATTATACATTTCATTTGCTTTTTTCTTATATTCACTATTATAATGTTGTAACAGGCACTGTTTTTTCCCCAAATCGTGCTTTTGGGGGGAGAAAATTCGGAAAAGAGAAAAAAACTTTGGGCTTTTTCCCTATTTGAGAAAGAAAATCTTGGGATGGGGAAAAAAGAAAAGATGCATTTTAGAAGGTTATTGTCTCAAAATTTTCCGGCGATTCCGGTCGATTATAACTTTGATAATCATTATAATGTATAACCTAGCTCAGGCTTTTAGCATGTATACCTTCACTTCTCACTTAATCTATAACAGTTTTCATCTTCCTGAACAAATTATCTCATGTTTTAATTAGTAATCTTCAATATTTTATCTTGATGATGATGATTATGATGATGATGATTTTAGTCGCAAGGGCACTAAGCACTTGATCACTTGATTACTAACTTGATCACTGTCTGTTGCTGCATCGCTTGTTTCATGAAAATTTTCTCTAACTGTATGGCATTCAGCTTTTTGGCTGATTTGCCTTTTAGCTTGAGGTTTTTTTCACAATAACAGTGGATGAAGCAGTATTAGACAATGCCATAACTTTTTGCACTGACTCATCCACTCTGGACTGCTGCAACTTTTAGTCATCAGCAATTGCCTTTGCAGATGTCATTGGCAAATTTTCTGCCACACTCCTGCCTAGCAGATCATCATGACTCAGAACTACTGATCTCAGATGTTCACTCACCATTGATTCCTGATATTTGTCGCCATTGATCTTTGACAATATGGCAAATAATGAATTGATCATCAATTGCATTTTCTCCATATTTCGATCAATTTTCTGGCACCAATTGTAATCAAATCCATGGTAATTTGGCGAATTTCGATGGTGATAATTATCAAAATTTGATCGCAGTTGATCACAGTAATCGACTCGAATTTTTGCTATAAATGGATCAACAATATCGTAATTGATTCCAGAATTGGGCACATTCTTCTTACTTGGCATCTCAACTTCCCTTCTTTTTGAGAAACCTTCAGGCATATCAGAACTATGGTTGACTCTGTGCTTTTCAATGATGCAAGTGTTAGAAGCCACCACTTGTTATGTCCTGTTAGAAGCCACCACTTGTTATGTTAGAAATCTTTGCTAAAATCCGAGGATGTCAGCAATATGACTAAAGAGTCTCTTGGCTTGTACCAAACTAGCTACCGTAGGTCACTCAAATGAGCTTCCTATTGGTAAAGGTTGATACAGTGCAACAGTTCTTTAGCAGATCTAACACAACCTTCAGTTGCTGTTCAGCAACTGGAATCCAACAGCTTGCACCTGAAAAACTACCAGAATACTCCAGAGAACCTTACCCAATGGCTCCCGCACAAGTCGGGGATGTGAGACGGTGCTGTAGAAAAATATATGTGGCCCAATATAAAAGTCGATAAATAAACACCACTTGGCCGCCCCACTTTACTGGCGTAAAAATAACAATAACAAAGGATGACGGAGGGGCGGCTGGCACAAAATAAACATAAATTTATGAGAATGATCATAACGTATCACATATTACCTTATAAAGGCAGTCATGCCCATGTAATGACGCTTTCTCGCCGTTTTCACAATTTGCATGGATGGGATGCCTGCTACCGTAAGTGCATCCCCAACAATATCCAAAACGGAGGTAAAATGTTTGACCTCTTCGGCCAGTCAAATGGTGAAAAGATCATGATCAATCATTGGCATTTGCAGAAGAATGTGCTGAAAAATTGCATTTTCCGACGTTTTACAGGCCATGAAATCAAAATTTTTCAGCGCTGGGCATCGAATAAGTTACTTTTGGCAAGTTGTTGATTTCTCACTCAAAACTCAGGAAATTCTATTTTAAAAGTCAGGAAGTGAATTAAATACAGGGGAAGTAACTTTTGTCATTTTTCTGATGAAATTGAGCTAATTCATCGATTTTAGAGCAAGAAACTAAAAATAATCTGTGCAACGAAATTTTTTCCCCAAGTTACAGATCAACCTGGCTTGTGCTGAAAAACCTGATGATTGATTTGAATAATGACTGATCTAATATGTGAGCCTTATTATTATATGTGTGATTAAGAATGCATTCAAAATAATTGATCTGCTATGTCGGCTTCTACTGTGATTTTGAAGAGTCTCTCTGACTAAATTTGTTGAAAAAAAACTGTTTTTTGACTATCACATTAAATAACAAACTTTTTAGTTTTGGCTCGTTGAAATTCGTATTGGCCTGTAAAATTTTGACCCCAGGAGTCAAATGGCCTGCCGAGAGAAAATGAAGAAAAAAACGTTAGCCAAAGAGGGATAGGGAACCAGATTTATAGTACTTTTATCTTTTACAAAATAGATAGCATGCAGTCAAATTTGATTTTCAAGCTTCAGAGTCTATACACTTTTTAGGACGTGCCATTGTACCTAGAAAACCTGGAAGGTCAGGGGAAAAATATACATGGAACCATAAAAAGTCGGAGAATTTTAAAAAGTACATTCTGGTGCGTTTTATAAGGTCAAAATCTCAAAATTTTCTAGTGCGTCGCACTGATTGATTCCCTGATTTGATTGGTTGGTTGATTTCCCAAATAGTGGGTCGATTCCCTGGTATGATTGAGTGGTTGGCTGATTTCCTGGTCAGTTCGTTCATTGATCCCTGATTTGTTGGTTGATTCTCTGTTCGGATTGGTGTGTTGATGGATTTTGTGGTTGGTTGTCGTTCATTGATCCCTGGTTGATTGTTCCTCTATTTACTTGATTGGTGGGCTGATTTCATGATGCAATTGTTGGTTGACTGATTAATTGCTTGATTACCTACTTAGTGGTTAGTTGGTTGGTTGGTTCCTGCTTAGTTGGTCGTTTATAGTTCATTGGCTCCCTGGTTTGCCGTTTGATTTCCTGATTGGTTGATTAATCGATGTTCTTGCTGGTTAGTTGATTCTCTGATTTGTTGGTTGCTTTATAACCTGATTGCTTGGTTGATTGATGGATTGTTCCATGATAAGTTGGTTGGTTGGTTAATTTCCCAGTTGGTTGATTATCTAGTCTTTAGTAGTCATTGGTCTACCTCCAAGTCCTCCATCCCTGTTCTGCTGTTAAAATCGGTTCACACACAAAGCATGATCTGTAGCTGAGAATCAATTCATCTGGTACCGAAGTCGCCTTATCTGGTATCGAGTTGCGTCCAGTTGAACCTGTTGTCCAGGCATAAATTGATCAGATTGTTACCCCAAATGCTGAACTGTATATTTTCTGTAACTTTGTGGACCTAATCATTTTCTAGATCCTTTGTTTCTTATCGTCAACCGAACAAAGTACGACGTCTTCCTTCGATACTTCAACCAACTTGCCATCGATTTCTGACACCTCGTCAACTCCATTGTCACTGAAATTGAACGAGAGCCCTCCGTTGGTCGAATCGTTAGACAGCGTCACAATTTCTACTCCTGAAATAACCAATTTGGGTGAGCGTATCGATTTATTTTCGGCCCATAAAAGTCATCTATTCTTGGAATTTCTGGGATTTCAAACTTGACATAAATTATATTCTTGACCTTTATTGTGAACGGCGACCGAGCTTGACCACCGATGATTCCTGCATGCACTCGCCAACGATCGTTGTAAAAACTTCCGCAAAATTTGTTCACTCAAACTATCAATCGACGACTTTGTTTGTTTTTTTTATTTCTTTAGTCAACCAAGTATCTCCGATATCAAGATTCGTAACACCTCCGCCGACTGCCGATGTTCTAGACGTTGTGCTTCAACTTTCGGAAAAGCCTGATCGTCCGGATATTACCCAGAAATTCGAAGTGCAAGTCAATAATGATTGTGAAGAACCTTTTGCTCGTCCACATTTGATTGTTTTAGAGAAAAAGTAAGCTTTCATATAAAATTTGTTTCATTACCTGAATTATTTATCGATCAATCTTTGCATTATGTTTTGGTACATGAACATCACATGCTTTCGAGCTCTACTTTTATATAATTCTAGCATTTCTTCTTCGCTTTGCAACAAAAATATATCGTTAGACACGCCAACGTTACTTCCAGCGTCTGTTTCTACAGTCGCCCAATCGGATCACGTTTACGACTCGTCCATTCCCGGACAGCTCTCTTTTTTGCCCAATAATTTGATTACTTCTCATCCTGCAGCGCCTAGAAACCTGACAATTTTATCGCCGGAATATCCAAAACGACCTGCGTCGACAAATCCTTCTATGTCAGATGTCAATGTGCCGATAAAGCGTGGTAAAATTTCAACACAACGATCTTTGGAGTACGGTGACAAGCCGACAGATTCAGCAAACGCTTATAAAATTATAACCGTCGACGGACGATCGATGCTAATGTTGGCTTCGGAATACGAATCTTTGGTCAAAGCTGTAGACAATGGGAATACGTGAGTCAATAGTTTTTTAGAAAATAACAAGTTCTACATTTTTTTTTGTGAATAAATCCGTGATAAATTTCATAAATTATAAGTGCTGAGTGCTGAGCAATGTCAGATTCTCTTGCTGATGGTAGATAGGGTTCGGTCGGGATTAGCTAATCAGAATCCCGAAAAAAGTGGTCGGGACGGGATCAGCATTTCTTTGGCACTTACGAGTGTGTATGAAGCTATAATTTGACTCATTTCAACATTTGTGAATAACGTTTAAAAATTTCAGTATGGAATTTCTGATTACATGTTTGTGATGGACTGATGATGAGCTGCTAACAGAATTAGATCATGTTGGTTAAAATGACTTCACCGTCATTCGATGAAACATTTCAATTTTCATCTAAATACAATCGTGTTTCCATTTACCTAAATTTAATTCAAGAAATGTGAATCGTAAAACTTTTGATGTTCTGGAAAGGCTCTTCATTGGATCAGCATAGCTGATTCTAAGGTAGTGATGTGCGCCAGGAAAATTTCCATATCCGGATATCCGTGTGTTTTGCACCTTCCGATATCCGAATATATCCTGACATAATTAATGTTGTTTGCGAAGAGGTAAAAAGAAGCCACATATTAAGTAATAATATACACTGGGTCAACTACAATACTACTGAACATTTTCTTGCTGAAACTGCGCAATAATGTAGGGTCTATTCCCAAGTGAGCGATTCCCAAGTGAGCGACTCCCAACTGGGCGATTCTCAATTGAGCGATTCCCAAGTGAGTGAATTCCCAAGTGAGCGAATTCCCAATTGAGCGATTCCATGTAAATGATTCCCCATTGAGCGAATTCCCATGTGAGCAAAGTCCCAATTGTGCGATTTCAAACGAGCGATAGAAAATGATATAACACTTTCTCCACATTTTCCTTCTTTCCCTTATATATATGTTTGTATTTATTTCTTTTTTCTTTCGTTCTGTGTGTTGCTTATGTTTTGGTTGATGTATGTTTTTGCATTTTTATCTTTTGTCTCTGCATTCTTTCATTTCCTTTTTTATTGTCATCTACTTTTTTCTTTTTTACTCATGATACAATACATTACTAGTTGTCATTTTTAATAAGCATTGTCTCTCAAGTAATTCTTGCACAGTTTGGCATGCACTATTTCCTATTTAATTTTATTTTTTTGTGATTTTTCCTCATTCTTACCTACTTTTAATCTTAGTTTTTTCTTTTACTTCTTTATCTTTCTTTTTCTATTCTCCTGATTCTTTCTTTTTTGTTATTTTTTCTTCCTTTCTTGTTGCTTTCTCTGTCTTGCCTCTTCTTTTTTGTCACCTTTTCATGTTTATTTTCTTTTTCTAATGCTTTTCCATCTATTTTTTCTTATTTTTAATGTCTTCGTTTTTTTTGACGCTTCCTTTCTCTTGATGTTTCTTTTCTTACAATATTCTTTTGTTTATATTTTTATGAAGATTTTCACGCTTACAACAATGAAAGACTCAAGCATGCCGAACTGTAAAAGAATTATATGAAAGACTACAGTTATTTAAAATGACAACTTGTAATGTATTGTATCATGAGCAAAAAAAATTAGATGACAAGGAAGAAAATGAAAGAAGGCAAAAGATGAAAATGTCGAAACATACATAAACGAAAATAAAAGCAATAAACACAGAAAACGGAAGAAAGAAGAAATGTATGCAAAGAAAAATATAAGGTAAAGAAGGAAAATATAAAGTATATGTTATTAAATTCTCGATTGCTGATTTGAAATCGTCCAATTGGGAATTTGCTCATTTGGGAATTGCAGTGCAGCACCTAACTTCTCAGTAACCTTTACTTATTCTTGAACAGTGAAAATATCCAGATGTCCGCATATTTTTCATATCAGAACAAACATGCACTTAGTGGGGGGGGGCAGAGCCTGGGAATTATCCCTGGGCTGGGCCTCAGGTCAGGGATTTACTGTCAGACAATTTTGGCGAACCAGTCTTTAGCTGTACAATCAGTGGTTGCATACATGCACCCGGGTAGGGGTCCCAGGGGATAGAAAATGACCAAAATTGGTCCTAGGTAATTTTTTTCTTCAGAACTCAGGCATACGGTAATTTTTTTACTTTAAAATGGAATTTTATTGCCTCTTGTATCAATAATTACTCAACAAAGTTCTCGGCTGACATTAATCATAAACTGTCTTTTGAATTGATTTTTTTACCTAATCTTTTCAAAATGTTTGTTGCATTTTACTTCGCCAAATTTTTGGCCTGTAGTAAACTTTTGCCAAACTTTTGGCCTATAGTAAACTTCTGCCAAATTTTTTAGGGTAGGGTAAATTCATACCTTGTCCATCCATAACCTGTGTGCATGTATGAGTGGTTGCAAGCTTTTTGTGGTTGTCGAATAAACAGGTTGTCATTAACACATAGACTTAATGTCTAGTCAGTAAAGGCTGCGGTCAGGGATTTACTATCTGACTTTTTTTATTTTGATTCTGTTGTCAATAGCCAGCCACTAAAGTCTTTTCTGGAACAAGACTTGCATGTGGCTCGACAAGCAGGTAAGGCCTCAGGCTATTGTATTGTGTAGGAACTTGTCAGTATCTGTATGCATATAATGAACAAATATTTTTGAAACCTAAAATCCAGTTAATGCTGATTGCTATATTATATCTCAAAATATAATTTTTAAATTTGTTTTTCAGTTATAAGATAGAACCTGCAATAATTTTTGTATACCCATTACAAATTGTACAAAAGATAGATAAACAATTGATAAGAGCAATCATAATATATGGTATAATATGCAGTAAGCAATAACAAATCTTATAATATGAAGCTAGCAATAAATAATTGTTTTTCATCCCTTGTTTTTTTCTTCTCCTGACTTGGATCATCTGTACGAAGATGATTTGCTGCTACCTAGGCTTTCGCACATTTTCCAGCTTTGAATATTTCAAGATCATTTGGCCCATTTATTCTTAGACGCAGTAGTGCATCTGGGCTGAGTCCTTCTAGGTTTGATCACCTTGTGAACGAATGTGATTCGTTACACTAAAACCATGTTCAGCGT
Organism: Romanomermis culicivorax; assembly: GCA_963922205.1. NCBI lineage: Eukaryota > Metazoa > Nematoda > Enoplea > Mermithida > Mermithidae > Romanomermis > Romanomermis culicivorax. The sequence continues at coordinate 8,059 of CAWUHX010000509.1, forward strand.
CAGTGCTTCCTATTGGCAGAATCAGTATAATTTGCAGCAACTTCTTTATATTTTCACCCAAAATTAAATTAGTCAATGGTCCATAAAGTTCTGCTAAAATTCTATAGCTTCTGTGTTTGTGAATCGACTTTAATCATCAGCTTCCATTATCTGAAGAAGTAATAGTGTCCATTCGGAAACTGTAACCGAAGGATCAAATTGAAATTGGGCAGTCGAAGCATGCATCTTTTCTCTGCCATAAAACAAAATTTGTGATTCTACTTGGGGAATGTTTGTAGGTGCCAAAATGTCAAAGTCTTCCATGTTTCCCACTGGGAAATAACTGTGTATTTCACTTATTGCACTTGTCAAAAATGTTTCGCAGAAAGAATCCAATCTTGGAATCTTCTCTCTGGTCCAAGTTCAATTGTTTGCCATTGAACAGAAATTGAAGAATGGTATTGGGCAAGAGTCCTGTTGAGTCAGAACACACAACAATACTAAGATAGAATGTCATAAAGCTGCCAAAATTTGATTTGAGTTCTTCAAATGTGCTGAGCATCTTTTTCTCATATACTTCAACTCCAATAAGCAAGCCAGATCGTTGTAATTTTCTTGACCAATGTGATAGCATCTCAAAAACGTCAGCAGTAAATGCCAATGCAATCCAAAAATTCTTATTTTTCAGCTTTTTCGATAATTCAGCTGCCTGACTTTGAGTTTGACATGAAATTGGTAGATCGATTGAAATTGCCTCCAAATCAGTTATCAAAAGGTACCGAGTATCATTCAGGGTTTTCAGTGCTGCGAATGCTGAACTTATCCATCTTGCTTGAAAAACATAGGAAACTTTATACATTTTGGCATTTTGGGCTGCAGCTAGTGCTTGTAGATGTGCATTGCACTTGTGTCCGTAGTGGTTGTAGAAATTGTGGATCTGATTCACCTTATCTTCAAACTCTGCATAGTAGTGCACATCTTCCAAGGCTCGTCGGATGGCAAGGTGAAGCCTATGGTCCATGCAGTGGATGCTGTATAATTCCCATTGGGTCTAATCATTGATAAGTTTCACGAGACCACCTTTTTTGCCTATGAGAACTGCAGCACCATCTGATGCACATCCCCATAAATTTTTCTTCATACACTGTGTAAAGGCATTTGGCTCATTATCCCAGGCCTCTAATAATTTCGCAAGCAAGGCTGCTGCACTTTCATCAGCATCCAATTCTATCAATTTATAGAAATAAACAATTGAGGCATTGTCTTCTAAAGCTTGTATGTATACAATTAGGTAATAGTTTTGGCCAGAGTCTGTAGAGCTATCAATGATGATTGACAAGGGGTTATTTGTTATATATATTGGTGTTCTATAGAATGGTCCGGCGCAGAGCGCCGGAAAAATTTTTTGATTTTCACTTTCTAAAACGCTGGAAAATGAACCTTCATAACGTTGGGAAATAAATTAAAATCAGACTGATGAAGCGTAAAACGCTGAAAAATAACGCTGGAAAATTAATCTCTCCAACAGATAATTCGTGAACAAATGTTTTGAAATCGCGCTCTAGAGTAATGTCTTCAATTTCCACCTTCAATAAACGCAAAAGTTCAGATTGCAAACGTTTAAAAAATTCCTATCATCGAGGGAAAAAATTGAGAGACTTGATGAAAAATCTCTATTTTCGGCGACATAATTGACTGTAAACGATTAGAAAATGAAACGAGCTAACTTGATTGATAGAAACTGTTGAGCATTAATTAGTAAGTCGAAGTAGATATGCTAACGGCCGTGCCTGATAGAATATAGTTATAATTATACCCATGACCGTCGCAAAGCGCCGGAAAATTTTGAGATTTTGTCCTTTTAAAGTCCACCAAAACGCATCCTTTCGGTTTAGAGTTACTACCTCAATGGGGGGGGGGGACCCCCCCTTGTGCACGGCCCTGATGGGAGCAGTCTCAGCTCATACATGTAACAGAGCCCTGAGGTCTGGGAGGTCGGGCGACTTTTTTGGGGCCGGGGATCACTGATTTTCAAAATTTTAGGGGGAGGGGTCTCTGAAGAAAAAAAATTTGATTTTTCACCTAAAAAGCCGGAAAACGGTTCAAAAAATGTAATATTAGTTTTAAAAACTGTAAAAAATGTATCCATGACGCGGAGCGCCAAGAAAATTTACATTTTCGACCACTTTTGTTCAAAAATTGTCATTTTTCATCAAAAAATTGACATTTTTCAGTTATTTTTCCAACCAAAAGTATGGGGGTCCCAATGACTACCATAGGGCTAGCCATAGGATTGAAAAATCTCGGGGGGGGGGGGGTTCGCCCAATATCTAGCCATATGGCTGACGATTTCTGAGGGGGGTTCCTATAGAACTTCTATCCTCAATTACATGTATGTGTCAGCTGTAAATCTGTTAAGGGAATAGTCTGGAGTTGAATCAGCTGGCACATCAAATTTTCGAAGTAGATTTTAAGTTTCTAAAAAAAGTTAAATTCTACTACATTGCTGATTCACTGAGCAAATAATTCGTGCTTATTTCCTTCTAGGATGAGAATATTTTCTTTTGTATGAATTTTTGATTTTGAATCTCAAACACTGCATTCATAATTGTTCTGGCACATCTGGTTTCCCAATAGATAAACTGCTGGTGATGCATTACTTAAATGTAGCTTTGCATATTTTTAAGCTTCAAACTTGAGTACCTTATGAATGTTGCCCTGAATGAAATGTTCCAGAAATATTCTGAAGACAGCTTTGAAATCAACTGCTAAAATTGACTAAAAAACAGCTAAATCCATTTTAGAGAGAAGAATGATGTCAAACAGTGAATTTAGCAATGAGAAAAATTTTTACCTCTGAAGTCTGGATATAATTTTCCGAAAATTCCACATTGTTCTGCTGAAGCTCGCCTGCGGTAAAATACAATGTTGATGAGTGATTCCTTGATCAGAATGAGTTCTGGTGTGAGTTTTAAATATGGCACTTGTTCACTGAGCTTGATGGAAGGCAAACAATCATGAACATAAAGCAAAGCCACAGTATGTGGGCGTTTCCAAGGAATCCAAAGAGCATTGGGGTATGGCAAGTAAACTTTTGTCTGTATGTAACAAAGGGACTGTCGACCTTCAAGTCTGCATTACTGATTTACTGATGCCAACTCCTCCAAAGACAGAATATGAATAGGCTATATGTGAATTCCACAAATTTGTAACCAGCTCAATTGTTGATCCTTTTGCACATTTTTGGTATGCTGAGATTACGCAAATTTTTCTTCAAGTTGTACAGTATCTTGGTCAACGGGTCGTTTCTTCCCAAATGTTCAATGAATTCATTTTTTAGGCTTTGTCGAATCATCTGCATTGATTTCATTGATTACACATGCTTTGCAAATTTGACGCATGGCAATCATTAATATGACAGCTGTAGTCATGTGAAGGTCAATGGAGTTTTTAAGCAAGGACCACCAACAGCCAGTCATTACAGCACGTACACAAAATATTGCATTTAAAACAATGCTAAATTTGTGAGCACGTACCTTCTTCTTTACAAAATGAATTGTCCAATCAAATTAACTAATGCTGTTATGAGGCCAAAAATGTTAAGTTAGCTAGCAGAATAACTTTTTAAGTCAAGCACCAATGACAAGGAGAAATATTTTTCAATCTATTGTGGTTCTATTACAAACAAGTTTTAATAGAAAATCAACATTTGGTGTTGTGTCAGATGTTTTTTATTCCATAAATCACCATTAGGATCCTATTTATTGCACACATAAGTCAAAAAAATAGCCAAACAGCATTTATTTGCTCCATTATTGATAAATCAATATTCACACTGCACATTAAAAGTGCCAGTCAGTAGAAATAACTGAACATCTTGTTGGTATCCTGAATAAACTGTACTTTTATAAAATTACGGGAAAAATTTGCTAACCCAAAGATTTAGGGATTTATCCCGGGCCCGAAACTGGTACCATGCAGATGTATGCATCAGGATATCCGTTTTTCAAAATATCCATCCAGATATCCAATGCACATCACTATTCTAAGGTATGTTAAATCAGATTATTTTTATAGGAGTTTAAATCTTTCAGCAGGGAAATTAATTCTCTGTGAAGTTTGAACAACTACGACAAGTTTGCGGGTATGACCTGATTCGAGCAGAATTTCGCCAAAGCGGGCATTTAAAAAGTTCAAGGGACTTATGCTAAAACTAGCTTGTGCTTAATCTACTCTGAAAATGTATATTTTTATCCAACTAGCATCTAATTGATATGCTAAGGGTCTATATGATGCAACTTTGTGGTACTAAGCAGGGTTCATACACAACCTGGGAAAGTCAGGGGATTTTTTTCAGCACCTGGCAAACCTGGGAAACCCCGAAAGTCAGGGAATTTTTTGGAAAATGTGTAGTGTGTGAAAAATATGTCGGAAAATTTATTCCAGTGCATTTTAACAGGTCAAAACCTCAAAATTTTATTTTCTATTATGATTTTGATCATTGCTTGCTCTAATCCAGCTCGAGGGTAACCATAAGCATGTCTACTCAATTTATTAGTTAGCGTTCAATACTTGTTACCAACTAGAATGTCTCACCTTGTGGTTTTATCGGTTTATCTTTCATATTGCGCATTAGTATTTGATGAAAATGAAGATTTTTTCGATTTTCCCCCGAATTTTTCTGCGGTCTTCACAAATTTTCAAACTTTGTGAACATAATTTTTTTGATCTAAATAATCTGAATTTTTGGTTGCTTTTCTGATGTTACAAATTAAGTGGCATTTTTTCAATATGATATTTTGCATTTCGTCCAACTAGTATGAAAAATGATTGAATTGAATGAAAAATTAGGCCACTTATCATGGAAATGAATGTCGAAAAAAATCATTCTCCAGTTTTCTAGGATCAAAACTCTAAAAAAAATTTCGGCGCTTCGCGCGGGAAGTCTATTTATGAATTTTGTTGTTTCACCCAAACTTATGAAACATCGTTGACTTCAGGCTGATCTTTTAGCTGGTGTGCAGGTTCATATCATTCGCAAATTGTTCATGAATGAACAACATTAGGCCGGAAAAGTCAAATTTTAAATCATGAAATCGTCCTGAAAATATTGATCTTCCAAGGTTCTAAACTATCGGTATCCGAAAATTCTTCCAAGGCTTCGCGCTGGAAGAAAGAATAACTCACATGCAGTCTATGATTCTTCATTTTAGCCAAGCATGGATATGTCAGCCATCGAATTTGTATGCAATTTAGGTTTTCCTTGCTTTGATTTTATGTTAACCTGTTACTATGAATTTTGATAAAGTCTTACCATAATCTGACGCAAAAATGAAAAATTTTTGTTTTCTCTCCATTTTCGATAAATTACTAACTGTAGAAGCATGAGTATGTTCAGAAAAGCTCAGAATGCATAAATGAAGCATATGGTGGCATTTTTAAGTAGAAAAAATGATATTGTGAAATTGGCGAAAAATTTTTTCACTTATTTCGCCAAATGGCGAAAGGGTATCTGCAAAAAAACAGTGCTAACAACCCTACCCGATTTTTAAAATATAGTATGATAGTTAAAAGTTATTAAAGTCCACGAGCCCTCTGTGGATCATGCATGATATTTTTGTACCCAATGTTTGACTTCGTTGAACAGATTTTCTTAAGATTGTCAACACATATTCTGAGTACCTTGTTTATTATTTGTGTTCCTGTCGTGATTTGTAACCGTTTTTTTTCCATTTCTGAGTTATGATTACTACTTGTACTTGATAATACTTACGTGTTGCGTACAAATAATTCATGTTCGATATCTAAATCACGAAGACGTATAAAATCGACTTGAAGTTCGCTAATATACGTATTATGTTCATTACTGGGAAATTTTCATAAAATACCTGGAAACCTGGGAATGTCAGGAGATTATTTTTGGCCAAGTGCGTATGAACCCTGACTAGAACCATGAGTGTATGGTGAATCCCAGCTAGTGATCTAGTGTCGTCTACCTAGCAATATTGTCTTTTAACATATGGCTTCAGTAGTTATTTTGAAACCACTCGACAGCAGTAAAAATTTTGTTGTTGATCATAAATTGGAACCTTGCTGTCATTTGTTTTTCTTAGCTAATGAAATATTTCAACTTATAGTAACAAAAAATCTGCTGCTCAGAACTTCTGAAACAATAATGATCAGTTTCACAAATGACACTTCTGGGAGAATCCAACTCGAGGGTATGAATGGATGGACCTATAGTCTGTTTTTAATAAAATGCTTCCAGATGCAAAAGTGACACAAATCAGTACTGTCGTCGAAATTGTTCACATAAAGTTCTTACTGTAAAATTTTTCACTCGAAAAATCGCTTAGGGTCAGGCCAGTATGCTCAGAAATTTCTAGCCCTTCATGATACTTTGTTCATCAGAAAATCACAAAAATCTGAAATAATACTTGCTTTCCACTTTCATTATTTGGAAGCATTTCAAGAAAAACAGACTATATGTTCAATTTGTTGACAGTATGCTAGGAATCGATCAACCGGTGGCTGTAAACTATGACTAAACTCTCAACTCAACTCGATAACTTTTTTAAAAATACTTTCTGTCCGACGCGAGAAATGTCCAAAAAAATCTCGCGCGGCTAAAAAAATATCCGCTGCTCTGCGCAGAAAAAGCTAAGCAAATGACCAGCGCTGTGGCGCGATGCGCTGGATTATGAGATTTCAAGTTTCAAAGCACACCAATTGTATCACATCTTGATTTCCGAATTTTTTTTCATCAAATGAAAACCATGTGCGGAAATCTTCTAATTTCCACCTTTTTTCATAACAAATAGCCTTAAATTCCATCTATAACTTCAATTACCGCGTTTTTTGTTGTAATACAGTATAGTGTGCGCACGCGCGGTAATTGAACAAGCAGTGCATACTTCATTTCATCTTTTTCCGGTTGCAAGCATTTAAAAAAAATAGACTATAATCCCGATCCCGACCAACACTGACCTAATCCCGATCCCGAGAAAAATATGATCCGACCGAATCCAGGCGGCGGAAGCAAATTTTCTGGCAGATTGCCAGAATTCTTTGCATTTTGGTTACCAGTTTCCAGCTCGAAATTTGCGTGATTTTTTTGTTTGCTTAAATTTGTCGAAAGTAGTTGATATCTAGATGATTTTTTTGGTCTTTTAGCATATTGACGGCAATTTGTAACTGATCAGCACATTTCCTAAGTCTGATTGGTAAGTCGTCTATTGCGCTCTGCTAAAATGGCTTGCGTTGAATTTCAGAAGCCATAGTTCCTCATCCATAACCGAATTTGAATTATCAAATATGGATAACACTTCAAAAACCATAAACGACCTAATTACGGACGAAGACCTCAAAAAGAAATATCTCGAACGTGATGAACTTCTGGAGAGAAATAGGTAACTTTATAACGTGTATTGATCATAAGTGATAGTGTTCAGTTTATTAATTTGTCTTCAATTTTCGTTCTCATCACTATAGAATCTCAGCGTCGAAATATCGAAGGAAAAAGAAAGAAGAGTTTTATATATTGGCCGAAAAAATGCAAATGCTAGAGGACGAAAAACGTCAACTTCAAGTAAAGCGCAGTATCTGATTAATTTTTGCAAATTTTCCCTTTTTTCTTGTTTTGTTTCAGTTTTTTCCTGTTGTGTTTCAGGCACAGATATTGGTCTTAAAGATGGAACTAGACCGAGTAAAAGAATTATGGGATGATCATACACGGAACCACAATTGCACTTCGAAACAGAATGCATCAACAGGTGAGACTCCTTCTGAGTCATAAAATATTTCGTCATTTTCAGTTACACACATTTTTCAAGACCTATAAATCCATGCATAGCACAACCTTATTTCCTTTGAACACGATAAATAGTTTATTTTCAATAAAAAAATTTGGTAACATTAACAAACACGAAAACCGTAAAACAGGATTGAAAACGCCGAATGCCACGTGGTTTCAAGCTCTTAATATTGATAAATCATTCTTTAATTACATCAACATTAGAGATGTACGCTTATCGGCTGTAGATTTTCATTTTTCATTGGTATTGACGAATTCAGTTATAATACTTTTTTCGGTATTTAAGTTCAAACTATAATCGTCAAGGATTCTAACGGAGTTATGCGAGTCATGGAAATAGAGAAAAGTTTGTTGAAGTTATCGACTGGTCAGCCTAAATCGTTCATCCAGATACGCACAGTACAAAATACGAAATGAATTTTTTTATTTAGTAAGATTTTTTCTACCGTCTTTCCGAAGTATGTGTAAAATGTTGATTATGGACTGATGATATGTTGACACGGAGTTTAAATTATTCTAAACGGCTGTTTTGTAATTTCGAAATCAGTGTACATACTACATACTAGTAGCATTCATTTTTTATTGCAATTTTTCGTAATGTTATTGCCCGCCAGGTACAAAAATGGTATTTCTATCGTTGCCGTCAGAATTTTTTTGTGTTAAGTTACGCCTATGCAAAATTCAGAGTTCACGTTTGTACTGGCGGCCGCAGTCGTAAAGCTTAGGTAATTGTTGTGGTCTATTTTTTCTGAATGCGGACTGGAACACAAAAATATGTTCAGGCTGGGAAGAATAACCCACAGTCTGTTTTTCTTGAAATGCATTCAGAAAGTGAAACCGGGAGGCGGGCACTATTTTATTATTTCGCAGTTTTCTGATGCTAAACCAACAAACATCGAATGTTGGCAAGCAATTTTGAAGACATTACTTGTTTTTGTCATTTTTAATTTAACGTCATTTTATAAAAGACAGACTATAATATGTACGTTCACGGCATGTAGTCATGGGGGAAGAACCAAAAAACCGTTTTTCTCGAATTTCTTCATAACGATAATAGATGTGGGGGGGAAACTGTGTCCCATTTTTCGTGAGTCGTACAGAGGCATATAGCAAACAAATCAAAAAAATTATTGGTCAAGTTTTGGCGTAGCCAGAAATGATAAGGGGAAAAATGAAAAGAACCAGGTTTTCCGAAATATGGGAGAAAAAACATGTTGAGAAAAAAATCCAAACGATTTTTTGATTCTCAGCTGCGCCCTATGATTAGTTTCGATGAAATATAGTCAGATTATGACTTTTGAACCATTTGTTTAAAAAAACTTATATCAAGCATGAAATTATTATGTTGGGTTTTTCCCCACATTGGTTTTTCATGTTGGTTTTTTCCCCCACACCTAGTTTGTTTAACGCCACAACTTTTTTCTTCGCTTTATCTTTTGCCAAGTGAGCACACAGTGAAAGATATTGGCAAAAAAATCAAAATACACATGACAGAGCTCCAAAAACTCCAAATTTTAACAAAACATGATAGGTTTTTTATTACCCCACACTGGTTTTTCTACCCCCTTCCACCCATTTGAAAACATACAGTAGGCTACAGTATGCCATTAACAACTGAAAATTTTTTTAATGCAGCGGCCTCAGTGGTGTCTATATGCGGAATATGTCAGAGGTTGCACAACTTCATAATACGGTCAACTGCGTGACGCCATAAGTGCCTTAAAAATGCGTGAAAATGGTTGACGTTTTTCGAAATTTTACGAAATTTTCAAAGTGCTTTTAAAACTTACCAAATGCTTCTAATTCTTTCAAACTTGGAATAAGAGCTCTTAGCAAGTACTCAACACGCTCTAAACGTCAATTTCCGATAATTCCTTTTTTATTGCCTGGTTTTTCTTTTCCCCCATATTCATGTGGTTTGTTTTTCCCCCATGTGACGGAGGTCTGGGGAGGTCTCCTAATCCTCATAATTTTAGGGTGTTCCTGAAGGAACAAACATTCGATATTTTCATCAAGAAAGTCCGGAATAATTAAAAAATAGTAATTTTTGTTCTTAAAACCGTAAAAAATGTATTCATGGCGCGAAACGCCGAGAAAATTGACTCTTCTCAGTATTTTTTCTACCAATAGTGGGGCTCCTAGATAGCCATGGAATTGACAAATCCTGCGCGAATATCACCCAATGGCAGCCATATGGCCGATGGGCTCCTATGGCGGTCCCCCCTCAATTACGTATATGGCTTGCCGAAAATTTCTTCCCGTCAATTGACTGTACGTGCATTGCCGGTTTTTCATGTGCAAAAGCATCTGTCCGGGGCTCATTTTGAAAAATTGATGTCCACAAGGGCTCGTTTTATCTCTTATTTGCTGTTTCCGACTGACGCCCGAACATACAGTCCAACGCACAAACAATGCCTACAAACTTCAAACACAAACAGTTTGTGGATTGTTTGAGAAAGGTTTGAAGACAAAAAAATACGCTCAACACTTCACAAACAGAGCATAAACAATCACCATCATGGCTCAAACAATTCACAAACATTTCTCAAACACTGTCCTTTATAGTCTAACCGAAAAACATATAAACGTTATCTGTGTGTCATAAATCATGGGAACGGCTTATATTTGTCAGTTCCCCACTAAGCAAAGTGTAGCTCATACTGTACACTACCAGGCGAAACTAACCCTCAAAAATTCGCGTCCTGGACGCGTCCAGGTCGCGTCTTTTTCGGCAGCACAAAGAAAACTTCCATCTTTCTTAGTAATTGACATTCATGCAACAACTGTCAATCATAGTTTTTTCATAATGTATAGTGGATATGCACTTTGTTTTGACCTACAGTATGACAACAATTGACCTTTCGTTTATATCTGTTAAATAATGTGTGCATTATATAGGGAGGTAAGAAAGAAGCATCAGCGAAATTCTTTGGCTTTGTGTGACACAAGCACATGGCCTGTCAATTTTATTGTCGGTATAGTGTGTTTTTGGCATCCTGGGTGCGTCCCGGACGCGTCCTGGACGCAACCGGCATAGACGGTTAGTTTTACCTGGTAGTGTACTTCTTTTATCTTATCAACAAGACAAATGTAATGTAGATGATAGCGCATGGTTGTAAGTTCGAAATGTACACTATGTGTTATTTATTATTACATATAAATTTATTCCATAATTCATTGTCTCAAGGATGTCTGGATTTCACATTTTGACATTGTCACATTAAACGAAATGGGAGCCATGTCACATTAACTGAATTGGCGATCAGTCACATTGATGGGAAAACCCATACCATATCCCATAGGGAATACAGCCATGACACTGCAAGTGACATGCTGTGACCCCGTTGGGTGGCTCGCTAGTACTTTCATTTCGGGGACCTAACCCAGCTGGTACTACCACAAGAAAACCCATGGTGTACCTCCGCCTTGTCCTAGGGTTCAGCTGTAGAATAATGGACAATGGAGCTGGGTCAGGGGTGGCAATCCCTAGTCCTCATTCACTGAGAATGAGGGACTGTGCCATTCGTGGAATGGCTCACTGTAGGGGACCCGATTGTCAACCTAAATCCCCTAATTGGCCCTGACCTTAAGGGTCTGAGGGCTGTCTTAACTGAGGGTACTCTCATGGGAAAACTAGCTTAAGGAGGATTCCCACAAATATACCCTCAACAATAATAACCCCTGAGAAGACTCACTAAATCCTCTTCTCAAGGTACTCCGCGCTGGGTGATGGGTTCAAGGGTCAAAACGTGGGTCCTGCAGACGGCGGGGGAATGGGTTCGACAATCCGAAGCGATTCGGCGTGGAGGGTATGCGAATGTGAGTTGGCAGGTGACGGTATCAAAACGTTCCTCGGGGAGGCGACGGGGGTTCTTGATCAACAGGCGACAGGGTAAACTCCTAAGGTTGAGTTACGGTAACTGGCAACGCAAAGAGAGACGGAAGGCGAATATGTAAATTTATTATAAAGGTGGCGGACGCAGGTACAATATGTAAATTATAATAAAACAACGCAAGCAAACGCAGGAATGCAGGCTGTAAAATGCAAAAGACGATTAGGCCCAAAAATCAGTGCAAAATTAACAAAACAAGCCGTTTTAAAGGACCCTGTAATCTACAGTATGCCTTGGGCCATACCTGTAAGACCTCCGACCAGTTGGGGGGGGGGGTAGAAAAAAGTCGAAATTTCTCCCAAAAAGGCCAAAAAACTTGAAAAATTTTTTAATTTTTTCCAAACTGGGGGGAAGGTGGGGGGGGGAATGATTTTGGGTATAGGGTTGGCCAAGTTGGGGGGTCCCCCCCAACCCCTCCCAAGTACAGGTATGCCTTGGGTGGAGCTAAGACACACCTAAGCTAACTTCTGCAGCAGAAATTGCTGCAGAAGATGCCTATGGTCACATAGACATTTTCAAGTTCACAACGTTAAGCATTGGGGCAAGTTTTCACTCTCCATGCTTAGCATAGGAACGTCATCTAGTGAGAATTTCCAACTAGGCGTTTCACGTTGTGAAATGTCGCTAGTTTTTACTGATAAGAGGTGCAGGTAGTGCTCCAATGACAGGGATGAGCTCCGAGAGCTTATCTTCAACCACTGTTTTTTTTTCTGCACAGTGCAGACTTTTTAGGCTCGGTGCAGAACTTTTTTTGGCGATTTCTGCACTGGTGCAGAATTTTTTGAGTCATGTGTTTGACCACACTTATTCTTCTGTTATGTGTCAGTCACTGATTCTGAACTCTTAAAGTCAATTATTTTTTATTTTAAGACTTTAAAATGTCTAGTCAAAAAACTACATTTGATTTGGCAGCTGCCGAAGATTTTGGTGAAAATGTTCTGTGAATTTATTTTGAAATTCATATTATGAGAATGAATAAAATTTTGATGTGTAGGCAATTCTGATATCAACGAATTACACATTTAATTCGATGTTTTTCTTATATTCAGTATTCACTATTATTTTATTGTAACAGGAGAAAAAAGCAGTGCACAAAATTTTTTTTGGATTTTCTGCACCCTGCAGAAAGCTGGGTGCAGAAAAAAAATATTGTCTTCAACGGAAATTCTAGACTAGCCGGTTACATACGGTAGTCTACATGCGTAACAAAAAAATAACAAAACGTAATGGAAATAAAAGTGCAAAAGTAAAATAGAAATGAAACATAAAAAGTACACACAGAAAATGCATGTAAAAATTATAAAAAGGAAAGCTAAAATTGATGTAAATTACTGTAACACATAACGGAAAAAATATGATGTGAATCATGTGACGCTGGGCGAAATTTGTTGGCAGGTGACACGGCGGTTGTTCGAACAAGGGCGTCCTCGTCCTTGTGTTGTTGAGTATGTGGCATGTCCGTGGAGGTCAAACGTCCAGGTAGACGTGATGGCGGGCGGTCAATGGTCCAGTGGTTTTTCGGGGCGTTTTGGCTCGTGGAGTTATTTCAATGGTGCATGGAGTTGCTGATGTCAATGAGAAATGCATGGAGTTGCTGACGCCAATTGATCTGTTTGGTAATGTGTGGAGTTGCCATTTGTCAACTGATTTGTGAATTCTGTAACGAGACTCAAAGAACCATTTTTAGTGGCAAGATGTAGGCTATCGCACGGATGCGCCTGTAATATGAAGCAATACCCTAGTTTAGATGCATTGATCGCTGCTCATTCTCTTCTTTACACTGCTGTTCCAGCATGGAGCAGGAGTGGGTATTCTGTGAGGGGCATGGCGGTCCTTCGAAAAAGGACGACCTCGTCCGTAAGTCGACTAAAGATGAGAGGAGCCACTTGATTAGGTGTCGAAGACCTCTGCATCAGGATGTGGGTCAACAAGATCTTGTGTAAAATTTTGGCTTGTTGATAGAATCAACAAGGGTGCCCTCTCAATTACCTGTGAAGTGGAAGGTATCTCCTCTGCTTCAGTAGGCTGATCAAGTGACACATAGCGTCTAAGCTGATTGACATGCACAGTATCTTCTTGATCTGCCTCAAGCAGAATGGTGACATTAGGATATGCCACATTCCTTACAAAGTAGAACCCATCATAAATGGGCAGCAATTTAGGCGTAAGGCCACGTTTGCTGGTGGTGCACAGTTTGAGCACCTGATCGCCAACTTTGTATGAGACATCTCTTGCCATGCGATCGTAAAACTGAGCATAAGCCGCCTGTCATCTCTTAATTGGGCTCTGGATCAAGGTCAAGGCATTTGTAAAATGCCGTTTGACCTCCATATCATATGTGGAAATATCAATGATATGGGCCGGAGGGTTGAATGAGAGCTCTGCATCAACAGGTAGCATGGGCGTATGACCATACATGAGCTCAAAGGGGGAATATCCTGTGGACTCATTCATGCTAATGTTGACGGCAAACACAGAATACGGCAGGTGTTCATCCTAATCAGTATGACCTTGGTGGACATACATACCTAGCCATGTAGCTAGCATTTGATTAGCTCTTTCCACTTCTCCATTTGTCATCGGGTGGTGGAGTGGATTTTCTTAGTTGTACAAATGGCAGTGATTTCAGTCATCAGTTTGGACGTGAAATCAGTGCCATGATCAGACTGAAGAATCTGCGTTGCCCCATGTCTGCAGACAATTTGTGTAACAAAAAGGTGTGCTATGGTTTGCGCAGTAATATCCGGAGTAGCGAAAGCTTCAACCCATTTGGTAAAGTAGTCGATAAAGACTACAATAAAACAGTTGCCACTTTCACTAGTGGTCATTGGTCCCATACAGTCGACACCTACTCAATGAAACAGCCCCGTAATGGTGATCAGTTTCAGAGCTGCTCAGGTCTTTTGTCTCGAGGGTTTATTCCATTGGCAAAGGTCACACTGCTGACAAAAGAGTTTTATGTCTGCACTGAGGGAAGGCCAGTGGTACCTGCGGGCTATAAGCCTTGCGGTACGTTTAGCACCAAAGTGTCCAGCGAGAATGTCATTATGGTGAGCCTCAATAATGGTAGTAACCATTGATCGGGGAATGACAATCTTGTTGGACTCGCCTGTCCACTTCTGAAGGATGTTATCCAACAGGTGATAGCCATTAACATCATTCTGATCACTGTACAGTTTTAGTGACCTAAAAATGGAGGCTAGTTCCGGATCCTCAAATTGAGCTGCGAGAAGGTCAAGGTGCTGCACACCAGTCGATATCTCAGCATTAGTCTATGATCTGGCCAGGTGCTGCACCCCATCAGTGATCTTATTTGATCTCCCCAGGTGCTGTGCACCATCAGTGATCATCATTACTTGCCCCTCAGGTCTATAAAGAGGAGTATCGTCAATACTCTGACAGGTGAGAGAATTAGGATCTGGTAGGCCTGATAATGCATCAGCATTGTGGTTAGACTGACCTTTTCATGGCTGAATTGTCAGTTTGAATTCAGTGAGTGTGAGTCCCCATCCAGCTATCTGAGCAGAAGGGTTAGGTTTCTCCAACATTGCCATGACAGTGGTATGGTCAGTCTGTACGACCACCTCATGTTGAAAGAGGTATGGTCAAAAGTGCTTGACGAAATGGACAACAGCGAGAGTCTCTAACTCTGTAATAGTGTAGTTCTTCTCAGCTGCCATTAACCCTCTACTGGCGTACGCGACAGGATGGTCGTATCCATTATGGTCCAACTGGCTCAGAACTGCTCCTATCCCTGAAATACTTGCATATGTTTGAAGGATGAAGGATTTCGTAAAGTCCGGATGGCGCAGAATAGGAGGGTTCCTTAACAGCCTTCAGAGTTCATCAAATGCCGCTTGCTGAGGTTTGGACCACAGGAAGGTAACTTCCTTCCCTAGGAGCTTGGTCAGCGGCTCGCTGAGCCGGGCGCAACCAGGGATGAAAGGCCTATAATAAGATACAAGACCAAGAAAAGAATTGATGTCCTTGGCATTTTGTGGAATGGGTAGATCCTGGACAGCAGCCAATTTGACTTTATCCCGTTCTAGGCCATTCTGTGAGATACAGTAGTCTAGATATTCTACCCCAGAGTGCGAAAACTTGCACTTGCTCAGTCTGAGCTTCATTCCACCCTGACGGAGAAGCGTAAACACATCTGTCAGTCGCTCAAGCATCTGGGTGTGAGAGTTCCCGAACACCAAGATGTCATCAAGATAGGTCAAAGCTGAACGCCACTGCAATCCCGTGAGAAGCAGGTCCATGAGATGTTGAAACATCCCAGGGGCGTTGCAGAGACCAAAAGGCAGATAGTTGAACTCGTAGAGTCCAATAGGCGTGTTAAATGCCGTTTTCTCCTTGTCTGCCTCGGCAATAGGTATAGACCAATAGGCGTTAGCCTGATCAAGAGTAGTAAAGTATTTTATACCCTTGAATGTGTCCAGGATATCATCAATCCGTGGGAGAGGATAGACATCCTTTTTCATGACCTCGTTAAGACCACAAAAATCAACACACATCCAGTGTGACCCATTTTTCTTGCGCACCAGGATGGTATTAGTAGCCCAGGGGGAAGTACTAGGCTGGATAATACCTTTCTGCTGGAGCGCTTTGACTTCTTGTATGATGAGGTCCTTTTCCTTGGGCGCCGTGTGGTAAGGGAAATGGCAGACTGGGCGTGCTGATCTCATGGTGCACGAGGTCAGTGGAACCTGTGTCCTTCTAATCAATAGCATAGAGGTCAGTGAATGCGGCCAGTAGATTGAGTAATGCTGTCTTGTCCTGTGAGGAAATATCAGGAGATATCACAGCATTTGCTTGGACCCACTTCTGGTCAAGAATGGTATCAGATTTGACTGCCGATCCCCGTGAGGAATCAGTGTGCATCTGCACATGACCGATGGTTGTGTGCGGGTAGAGAACCACTGAGGGTGTACTCAGGTTAACTACCTGTAGGGGTATGCGACCATTAGTCACAGTGCTCACAGTACCAGCAAAATATACGCTGCGTTGTTGTCCCAAGAGGGGCTTATGGAAGAAAGCTACCTCGGGCACATCCACATATAGTGAAGGTACAGGTGCAGTAAATTGTGTCAGCGAGTGAGGTTCAGGGACAATCAACTCCTGCAAGGGCAGCGCACCATGAGCAGAGTGGAGATTGTGGATGAGGCCCTCACACAGAACCCGAAGTTCCTTGAACTGGAGAAAGGATTTCTCCCAGTTCAAGCTGACACAATTGAACCATCAGAGGAAGTTAGTCCCCAAGACTAGTTCAGCTGAACAATTCTCTTGAATTTGGACCTGAATCTGTTCAGAGACATCAGCCACTGTCATCGTGACATAGGCAGCACCTAGCAGTAGAATCAGAGACCCATTGGCTGCTATGGGGCAAGCTCTAGTCTCTGTGAGTACCAAGTCAGGTAACTGGACTGCCAACTTGTGATCCAGGAGTGAGAAAACTGCTCCTGTATCAATCAGAGCTTTGGCTTCCACCCAATTGTTCAGGAGAACTCTGATATGAGGGGTCCTCATTTCAGTGGGGTAGAAAGCTGAGGCTACATGACCTGGATCAGGTGTAGGGTCACCAAAACTCGACTCTGGTGTATTGGTTTGCTTCGGTATCAGCAAACAGGTGCCTCTGAGTAACCCTACCAGAGCATAACCAACGGATGATTCTGGATTGGTCCGAGGAGTGGGATGAACCTGAACAGTAAGTACATGATCCGATCGCTCTCCTGAGCTCTGAGTAGCGCCTAAGGATTCGACTTCTGTGTCAGAGAGTGGGGGCACTTCTAGTACAGGGGATGCAGGTGCATCTGAATCACTAGGCTCGCGGAATCAACTTTTCCCTAGTGTAACCGGAGTATTTCCAGGTGGGGATCGAGGGCAGGTTGACCCGGACCTGGCCATTAAATGAGGACTGGCCCATCTAGAAGAGGTCCGACTACCTCTGGTCGACCCACATGATGAGGCGACAGAGGAAGCCCGCGAGGGTGGCCGAGAAATGGACGAAGTCCTTGATCTGGATCGAGACCCGGACCTGTGGGAGGCCCTTGATAGTGAATGTGTGTTCTCCCACGAGGGTTCGACCTGATCAATCTCAGCCGCTGTCAAGAGAAGTGGCATTTCTACCGCATTCAACGGACAGACATATTGTTGGTAATCAAATGTGATATTCTGAAATTGTTCTAGAAAGTCCAATCCCAGAATCAGGTCGACCAGTGCCCAGAAAGGAGACATAGTCTTACACACATGGAGATGCATATCCACTCTCGTGTGTGGCTGACAGGTTCCAGGCAACATGATCTCATACAGTCCCGATAGGAGAGTATGGACGGCTTTCCCATTGATACTCATCAATGGGTTAAAGTCATGCTGTTGCTGGAAAGTTATCGCCACTTTCGGACTTTCTTTAATCAAGGCCTTGTGGAGCGGTTGACTAATGATGGTCCGTGGACAACCAGTGTCAAGGAAAGCCCGAGTTCCCTTGGCATCAACCAGCACAACAAAACACGCAGTGATTCTGTCTAACTGAGTCGGCACATCGTTCTGCACGTAATGAAAACTGACCCAACATTGAACTTTCTGGAGGAGGTTCAACAGAGAGTATTGGCTAATAAACCAGATCTGTCTTTTGCGCAGGCGGTAGCTGAGATAATAGGAGAACCCAACATAGATGAGATATACTGTACCCGCCAGCATTGCCAGGGTAATGAGGGTGTTAAAGATCAACTGCACCAGTCCACTCAGAAGAGACAGGTCAGACCCCCGAGTCTTCTGAGTGGAAGAGACAGGTCAGACTGCTGATACTGCCAAGTCAGATCAAGGTAGCATTGAGCGTGGGAGCAAAGCTCAAGCAACATGAAGCAAAAATTGTTAATCTCCGACTCCTTGATCTGCTGAGCCAGATAGTTCAGTTTGGCATTGACAGGATCCGAATGTGAGTCCTTTGCCAATCTGAACAAATGTTGGGTCAAATTGAATCTTCCGTGGATGGGTAGAAGAAGACCCTGATCCGTCCGCACTGTGTTTAACCCAAGGTCGGGACACAACTGGAAGAGGCGAGAGTTTCCCAGAATCTTCAAGGCAACTTGCAAATCATCGATAATGATATGGTTCCCTGACACAGAGGCAGTGTAATTGCCCTGGGGATGATAATGACACTGTGCTGTAAAGTTTGTTGCAGGCCAAACGATTACCCCGTCCAGAGTAGTGCATTGACTTGCAGTGGGACTGCATCCACCTACATCTCCTAAGGTACTTAGAGCTGTAGTGCCATCCCACGAAGCGACCTGTCCTTCCTCGATGAAGAAGTTAGTCACCCTCTTGCAGATGTCACTGCAGCACCATGAGTACATCACGTCCAGCATTTGGTTTGTGCTATAAAAGCCAGGGCGTATTTCCACAAGCATTTGTAAACCAAACACCTTCATGCGATGTGCTAGCGTACAAGCCGGAGGTGCTAGATGCTGAGTGGTAATGACATCTGCAGTAATGCCCCTAGATTTGAAAAAACCAGTGTTGGTGCACACTTTACAGTTTCCCAAAGTGCACTTCCACGCTACAGTAGTGATTGGATCAGAAGGAAAATACACTGTAACATTCATGCACCGGGGACTCCATGAAGATTTTGGTGGCTTGCATTCAACTTTTTGAGGTAGCTCAAGTGGATGACTGCTTCTTGAAAGACCACAAAATTGGTACTGAGTAGCATGTATTGCAGAGCTCATTCCTAAGAACAGTAGTGTCACGAAGGCCCAATTTACTATGTACAAGCTATTTACAAATGGTGCTCGTAAATATACACCAATATGTACAGTGTCCGCCCATCGGGCGGGTTCATTCTTCGCCGTCGTCATCAGACAATATCGGTTCCTCCTCAGGGAAGTCGATGACCAAGCCTCCGAACAGGTGGACTTAGCAAAGAACGCCAATCTTCAGGGACCACGGTGCAGTTGCCGTCGGGAATAGTGATGCCTCGATGACGCTGACGT
The DNA here is from genome assembly GCA_963922205.1 of Romanomermis culicivorax. Classification (NCBI taxonomy): domain Eukaryota; kingdom Metazoa; phylum Nematoda; class Enoplea; order Mermithida; family Mermithidae; genus Romanomermis; species Romanomermis culicivorax. The sequence goes on from CAWUHX010000509.1 coordinate 27,735, forward strand.
CATCGTTGACAGTGCCCAACATCTCTCCAAAGGCGTTGGCGACCATGGGCGGCGGTTTGGCGGCGGCCACTGGTTGCTGCTAGGCAATCCCCGCCAGTGTTTGGGCTCCTGTCGTCGTCGTTGACAGTAACGCCGCAAAAACTGCTGTGGGCTGCGCGTTGCGACTCGCTTGTTCTACAGCGCGGCAGACGGCGTCCACTGCCAGCAATGATGGTTCAGCGTCCAACAGGATCTTGTCCACCGGGGTGGCACGAATAGTTTCGTCCGCGATAAACTCGAGCGCTCATCGAACAATGTTGGCCCCAATATCCACAGCGCCGCTGGCACCGATAGCACCATGTCAGCAGCCGTAAGCGCCTCAGCCTTGAACGGCTCGTTGAGTAGTGCCCATGGGAGGTGCCGATACTTTTAGGCCAAATCCGTTGACCAAACAGCCTGCATCGCGTCGGTGACAGATGAGGAATCTGTAAATGAGAAATCATTAAAGCTGGTGACTTATAAGGATATCTGATTTTCGGACCTGAAATGTCAGAAAAAGAAGGTAGTATACCTAGCAGATTCATCGATTACAATTGACCGACGACCTCCAATGCGGAGTCTGTGGGAATTCTGGGTGGCGGTCCTTGGGCAATAAAATGGGCTGGAGGCACCAGTGTACCTTCTGTTGGTTGATACTACGCGACCACGCTGACATCGCCAGTCATTTTCGGCGTCATTGAGGGGTTTACGCTGACCATAATTGCGTATTTCCGCGGTGGCGGCGGCAAGGCCGACAACTGAGTGGGTGCCGAAACCACTGCGGCTGCTGAAAACCCATTACTGATTACACAGACAGGATAACACAATTGTGAATGATCCGCCAGGTGTTCAGCCAGAACTTCATCATCCAGATCAAACATATCTGGGTGAGGAAGACCGTCGGCAGCCCCTATGGCATTATTTTGCTGCGGGGTTGGCTGATATTGGTTCCCTGTCCCACAAGGAGGTGGATTAGCATATCGCCGAAAATTCCCACTTGCCCCCTGAGGAGAGTAACCAGAATTACCAAAGTTAGTCTCACCAGGCATTGTCCGAGTCCGATGTGGGCAGGCAGTGGCCCTGTGCACTCCTATTTGTCCGCAGTGCAGACAGGGTCTGTCGCATTAGTCAGTCGGGTGCACCCTTGTTCGACAAAAATAGCAACAGCCGGCACCAGTGGCGGTGGTGTTGCTGGGGCTGACGCTGTCGGGATGTTGGGCCCAGCAACTAGCATCGTTGTGGGTACAGCGTCCATGGTAGGAGCACATCTGTAAATGTGCCCCTGAGGGGCGATCACCAGCATTTTGGACGCGCACTGACAGCATCGTTGACCGCATCAGATTTCTCTGAGGCTGTGCTGTTTGCTGAGCTGTGAGTCGCGCAACATGAGCTATAAGCCGGGCCATCTCCGATTGTAAACGTCAAATCTCGTCAGACAGCTTTGCTGACAGACGTTGAGCGGTGCCCGTTTGATTCGACATTGACCTGACGTTGTCAGGGGTCCTTTGTTCTGAAGAGAAAACATCATTAGATGGGGCAGTATACCTAATATCATCCCGAAAAATCTGTGATTCTGCATAACAAACTGCTTTGAGAGTCTCTTCAAGAGTTGTAAACTCCCTGAACTTGATACTATCTCGAAGGACTGGTTTCAATCCTCGCAGAAAGATAGGTTTTATAATTGAATCCCTAACATCAGTCGCGAGATCTGGATAAGCCACCCTCGACAGTCTCTTAAGGTGCTCAAGGTAGACTATCGCAGACTCAGTTGGCTTCTGCAGATGATCTTGGATCAACTGCTGATGCAGATCTGAGTCACGCCCTACCGGAAAGTCTTTCCTCGGAAAAGCCATGAACTCTTCGTAGTGGGTAGGCTGTGGAGTACCACTGCTGAAGTCCCGGTAGGATGCAAGAGCAGGACCTGTTAGGCAAGACTCTAGAAACGCGATTTTATATGCATGATCTGTTTCTGTTACGCCTTGAAGTGTAAAGAAACGGGTCAAGTTGAATATAGAATCCATTATAGACTCACCAAAAGTGCCCGAAAAGGCAGGAGGGGCCATGAAGCTGGACACAGGAGGGTGCCTCCTGCCATTCATAGCCTCCAGCTTTTGGTTGAGCGGTCCAAGGGCATTCTCAAATGCAGCTTGGACCTTATTCTTACTCTGTGAAGGTAGATCAATTTCTGACTTCATAGTTGAGGGTTCGTCTTCCTGTAAGGCAGCTAAGACTGATAATTGTGCCTGTGAAGCTATTCGATCAAACAGAATAGAGATAGGCTCACTGGTCTTTTTAAAACTAGGACTGAGACGGCAGGAACATCTAGGTGTCTCTATTTTGTGCAAATGAGGTAAGTATTACTCTTGTGGTCTCGCAACGAAGAGGCGCGGGAATTACGAGATCGTTTACGCGATGGCGTTTTTGATGCTTTAACGCTTGTTCTTTACAATAACTAGCGACCACTCGACGATGGGGCTAGAAAAGAACAAGGTTTTAGCCCTCAGAACGTCCAGAGAGATAGGCTAACTCAGAAGGGAATTTATTTGGTTGCCTATGTACTTGGAGAGGGGGTAACCCATCTGTAAAGAGAGGGAAATTATAGGTCCCAAATTTTAGTGAAGAACGATGGGGCTAGACCCAATTATTTTAAACCAAAAGTGAAAAAATTTTGAATGAAATGGTGGTTTCCCAACGGAAAAGAAGGATGACGTAAGGACTCGTGTACGGATAAACCCACCAAAAAGGGAATTTTATTTGGAAGTTAAGTCCGTTGTGCTAGTTTACAAAACCTTGGATATGGGAGAGCTCCTAACCGGCAAAGTCCTACTTACCAGGAGTAGCGCCTGAAGTAGCTTAGGAATTAATAAGTAAAGGAGGACAACTTGAAGTAAACTTAGTGGGTGTAAATAGATAGGGACAAAATTAGTTTACACACCAGACTATGCAAAGGAGATGCACTATTATGCAATCAGCCTCACTCACTAGGAGCAGTTGCGATCTCTGAAAAGTGTTATGACTAGACAGGAGGTTCCCAAGGGGACGACATTCGCATGTATTCTACAACCCTGCCCAAAATGGGAATGCGGGTTTTGAACAGAACGGGAGCTCTCCAGGAGCATTATATACAGCTGGTGGCCGGGATTCCAATCACTGAGATGAAGTGAGGTTTGCTCGGTCACCAGTTGGAGGCAAGAGCACCAGGTACCAAGGTGCTATTCTGACACACTCAGTCAGTTAATGGGTGGCATGGGGGTCCTTGGCCCAGCTGTGCCTAATGGGAGAAGGGGATATGCAGGCTTCCTCCTATGATTCGAGGCGGGGCTCGAAGCATCTTGAGATCAGGGGTACAGTCTGTCTCGATTAAATGAGTGTAAAGTGAGGAGCTAAGGTGGACTCAGTTGTAATGTGTTTAGGTGGACTCGAACACCTTCCCTTAGGGGGACTAGGAGTATTATGCTATATGGACAACCAACGGAGGCGGACTCAGGATTAAGGGCCACTCTAGCGGGGACATTATTAGGCCAGCTAACGAAGGCGTTTGAGTGTAAAGAATGATTACAGAGGGGCCTTTTACACTTTAGGCCCAACTGGTGGCTGTGCCGTAATTCCTGAGGAATTATTCCGGTGGGGACACTAAAGAAGATCATAGATGAGAAAGAAATGCGAGAATTTAGATAAGAAATTTACAGGGAGGTTGTCAACCCTTGCAGTTGTTAGACACAGGCAGTACTGACTGCAAATGCCTAACAGTTGCGTAAGTTGAACAACCGATTTAGCTGAGGCTGAGTGTAACCTGTTCAAACCTGCAGTTAAAGCTTTGAAGGTAGTCACATGCTGATCAATCAGTGCCGCTACCTGGGCGGACAACCTGATCAGTATCATGGATGGAGTGCATCTCAGGATGAGTGAGCATGTCAACTGATGTTTCCCAGGCATCAGTGACACACAGACACAACCCTTGGACAAGAGCAGTAGGTGAAAGGGTCATATTCCAGCAGTCACCTATGACTCAAGTAGCATTTGTAAACCCACAGTAACCTGGTGCTGACGTCAAAAGATGTGATATACACCACCACACACTCGGTGCTGACCTCAGGTGACTGGGATGTAAGTGGCATAGTCTCATATTGCAGTATGTACACCAAAGGTAAGAGCCTACGGCCACAGACCCCTTACGGCAACACAGAGCATTGCCATTGCTGATGCCAGAATAGGACTGTAAAGTCTCAATTCCGATACTGCAATATAAACATTATCATTGCGGACATCAGTAGGTAGGGCCCTAAGGCCAGCAACCCTGCTATGGCAACACGGAGCATCACTGTTGCTGACATTAAAAGGTAATAACTGAGTTTCAGTTATCCTACAACAATGATATGAGATGCAGTTGTTGCAGATGCCAGATGTGTGGTTTGTAAGGCCTCACATCTCCGAACAACAACATGTAGCATTGTTGTTGCTGACATCAAAGACTGAAACTGGTCTAACCGACCAGTCCTAGTGCAACAACACGAACCTCTGCTGTTGCAGGCGTCAGAGAGACAGTGCCGTATGATCACCATCCTGCAATAACAACATGTCAGGTTGCCATTGCTGACGTCAGAGGTGGAGCCAGAGGGCCACCCACGCCTTAAAGCAACAGCAAGGGATGCAGCTGTTGCAGATGCAGGGGGAGGATACAGAGAACCAGCAACCCCTTAATGGCTACATGATATGCAGCCATTGCTGACGTCAGAGGCATGACCCAGCTAGTCAAGCCTCGGTGCAACAGCAGCATGTGAGGTAGTTGCGGACGTCAGAGGTAGGGTCCCTAAGACACATCACCTCATAACAACAACACTGTAAACTGTTGTTGCTGACGTCAGTGGTCCGGATCGGTAAGATCATCACCATGTGCAATTACCTAAAGAGAGCGAAGAAGACCATACAGTAGGTGAAAAATAATAATAATGACCTACTGAAGGTTCGCCAACTATGACGTATGTGTGACTGGTAAAAGAAATTTTTTTTTTCAGTTGAGAATGTTTGATTTAGTAGAAAGGAAAAGGATGAAATTTTAATTTGTTTGTTTAGAAAGAAGAGAAAGTAGGTTATGAGTTTTTATTTGATTTGATTTTTGAGATGAGAAAATTTAGTGGGTGAAAAAAAGTTATTATAATTGGTGTCACACATTACGTATAGATGACGGAGAAAATAAAAAAAAGAGTAAATAAAATAGAATTTGAGGCTGAAGAGATAAGCAATGTGATCTGCTAAGTACGGTGTTATATGTGTCAACAATATGATTTGGCTTGTTTGGCCGTAAAATGTGCAACTTGGCTAGTGCCCAGTGAAGATAAGAAAAGTTTTGAAAAAGTGTGTTGACACAAATACCAGACACAGATAAAAAATCACGACCACACTTGACATCCAGAATCAAGAGTGGAAGGAGTACTGTATCTCGTGATCAGAGACCCTGAAACCCTCAGGGGCTGTAAAACCTCATGGGCTGTGATACTCAAGTACCCATACCCAAGTATACTGTAGTCAGAGTACATGCAAATCGCAGTCATACTGTAACCAAATAGCCATACTGCGGTACAGTAACCTACTAGATCACAAGCAGTGAAGGGAGGCCCCAATTTTAAAGAAAATGGAAAAAAACATAAAAGAAGAAAGCTCAGAGGAGATTTAGGCAGAATACTCTATTCAAACTCGACTCTGGGAAATTGTGACTCTTGGGGATTGACTCTGGGGGAAAACCTAACACCAGGGGATTTATTAAAGCTTACAGGCAGTACAACACGCATAAGGCGATAAATTACCCACAAGAATCATCAATTTGATCACTTGTTGGGTCTAATCCCGACTTACAGTAATAAAACTCTGCTCAAACACGGTGCTGTTTGAGTTGGTGACAAAACTTGAACATAAGGGCCATTTCGGACCTAAGGAGCAGTGTACTTGCTTAAGGGACTTACAAGACTTACAAGAAGGCAAAAGATCATCCTAAGGGTCAGTAGTCCTACTCAGAATGCGAATTAGCTGACCTGAGAGAGGTTTCCCCATTCAAGTGGCTATTCTCATGATTTGAGAGAGGTTTCCCCACTCAAACCAAAAGTTTACCAAATTGAAAGAGGTATCTCCACTCGAAAGGGTAAAAGGTTCGTTCCTAAGGACTGTGAAGCCAGACTTAAAGGTCGATTTTCCAGCCTCGCCATGTCACATTAAACAAAATTGGAGCCAAGTCACATTAACTGAATTGGTGATCAGTCACATTGATGGGAAAACCCATACCATATCCCATAGGGAATATGGCCATGACACTGCAAGTGACATGCTGTGACCCCATTGGGTGGCTCTCTAATACTTTCATTTCGGGAACCTAACCCAGCTGGTACTATCACAAGAAAACCCATGGTGTACCTCAGCCTTGTCTTAGGGTTCAGCTGTAGAATAATGGACAACGCGGCTAGGTCAGGGGTGGCAATCCCTAGTCGTCATTCACTGAGAATGAGGGACTGGGCCATTCCTGGAATGGCTTACTCTAGGGGACCCAATTGTCAACCTAAATCCCCTAATTGGCCCTGACCTTAAATGTCCAAGGGCTGTCTTAACTGAGGGTACTCTCACGGGAAAACTAGCTTAAGGAGGATTCCCACAAATATACCCTCAACAATAATAACCCGAGAAGACTCACTAAATCCTCTTCTCAAGGCACTCGGCGCTGGGCCACAGGTTCAAAGGTCAAAACCTGGGTCCTGCGGATGGCGGGGGAACAGGTTCGACAATCCCAAGCAATTCAGCATGGAGGGTATGTGAATGTGAGTCCGCCCGCGACAGTATCAAAACGTTCCTCGGGGAGGCGACGGGGGTTCTCGATCAACAGGCGACAGGGTAAACTCCTAAGGATGGGTTACGGTAACTGGCAACGCAAAGGGAGACCGAAGGAGAATATGTAAATTTATTATAAAGGCGGTTGACGAAGGTACAATATGTAAATTATAATAAAACGATGCAGGCAAATGCAGGAACCCAGGCTGTAAAACGCAAAAGATTAGGCCCAAAAATGAGTGCAAAATTAACGAAACAAGCCCATTTAAAGGGCCCCCTAATCTACAGTATGCCTTGGGTGGAGCTAGGACACACCCAAGCTAACTTCTGCAGCAGAAATGGCTGCAGAAGATGCCTATGGTCACATAGACATTTTCTAGTTCACTATGTTAAGCATTGGGCAAGTTTTAACTCTCCATGCTTAGCATAGGAACGTCATCTAGTGAGAATTTCCAACTTGGCGTTTCACGATGTGAATTGTCGCTAGTTTTTACTGATAAGAGGTGCATGTTGTGCTCCAATTACAGTGATGAGCTCGGAGAGCTTATCTTTAACGGAAATTCTTGACTAGCGGGTTACATACCATAGTCTATGTGCGTAACGAAAAAATAACAAAACGTAATGGAAATAAAAGTGTGAAAGTAAAATAGAAATGAAACATAAAAAGTACACACAGAAAATGCATGTAAAAATTATAAAAACTAAACGTAAAATTGACATAAATTACTGTAACACAAAACGTGGTGAAAAACATAATGGAAAAAATATGATGTGAATCACATAAAGCTGGGCGAAATTTGTCGGCACGTGACAACATTCCTATTAATTTATTTGAAGTGTTCTGTTTTGATCGGCCCGCACCCCAGTAGCAGTTATTGACCAAATTAAAGACGCTCTAATTAATTTGCACATTGGCACCTGGCCCCAGAATCCACATGTAAACACACATTCTGTAGCTATATTAATTCTCCCCAAAAATCGTAAATCCACCTGCCCTGTAATAGAAAGTAGAAGCCCAACCCAGACACCAGTCTCAAGTGGAACAGTAGTTGTGGTTCATACAGAAGCATATATACACACAAGTAATAAATACAGAAGCACATAGGTGTGGTTAAGTCCATCCTAAGCAAGGAAGCAAGTGTAATAAAAGTGTGGAATGCATACGATAGGTAAAAAGCATTGAAGGTGTGGTTAAGTAAGCATGCAGTATACGAAAGCATAAGAAGCAGGAAGTGAAGATTGGTGGAAAGTGAATTGGGGAGGAGACCCCCCACATACCAAGGGAGTGGCCAAAGCAGAAGCCGTATATAAAGCAGAGAGAAGCGTAAAATCATCAGAATTGAATCCATGTTGTATTTTATGCCAAGCTTTTTTGTGAAGCAGAAGCCATTCATTTTGTTGTGCATCGACGTAAGGAGTCTGTCGGTGATTTGTTTATATTTGTGTAATATTATCATATCACTCATTGATCATTCGTGTCCCCATGGAAAGCACGGAAGAGAAAGCACGGGCGTTTTCAGAGTCAAGTAAAAGTATAGATAAATCTGGGCATTACATATTTTGAAGGCCGTACCCTACCGTAACCATTGAAACTCCCTGCCCCATTAAGGTGCATCCTTTTCCAGGCAACCCTAAGAAGTAATCATACACATAAGAGCTATCTCCTACAGTAGAACAATTAATTCTTAAATATCAAACTGGAAAGTACCTTTAACGAAACATTAAGTGATACCTTTTTACAAATCAAACCTGAAGCAAAAACTGAGACCTCAAGGCAAAATCCCAATGCAAACTGAGAATGACCCATCAAACTCAGGATCACTTAGAAGAAATCATTAGAGAACAAATAAACAAACCATATTCCAAGCATTTTTGAACCCTCCGAACTTAATTCAACCAAAATACAGTAAACCCCACCCTAATTGATGACTTAAGAACAGCCAATATCCGCATTAACATGGCAAACAATTTTTATGTGAAAGGTACAATATTCACGGGTGGAGTGACCCAATGTTTTGGTGAATGAAGTAAACAATTAGAGCAATTCATTATACTCCAAGGCATGAAGGATACTGACGGACAATTAAAGTTAGTATGTTTAGAAATTCATTTCGGCAGAGCAGCATTAGCAAAATTCAACAGTTTAGCAGATTCTGAAAACCCGCCCCATACATATGAGCAGTACAAAATCGCATTACATTCTTCCTTCCCAAATAATAGAGACACTGAGTTGCATCAACAATTTTTACGAGAGAGAAAACAAAAACGATCAGAAACAGTAACAGAATTTTTGTTCAACCTTGAGGATTTAGCAACCCTCGCCTACCCCAACTTTAATTCGGAGGTGCCAGAAATGATCATAAAACCCCTTTTTGTTGAAGGCATGCAGGATAAAATTAGGGAAGCATTAAGTATAGAAGGTTCACAACCCTAAAAGAAATGTCAGACGAAGCAGCTTACATCGAACAGTAAATTCTTAGAAATGAACCAAAATCCAACAACCTACCATTCATACCTCCCAAACCCAAACCCATCTTTTCATTAACAAACAACACTGACCAACAAGGCCTTTTGCATCACTTAAAACAGCAAGTAAAAGATTTACAGTCGCAGATCAAACAAAATTCACAACCCCAGCCACAGAGTAACAACAACAGTTTTAATAACAACAACGGTTTCAGAAACAACAGCAGTTTCAGGCAGCCTACATGTATTCAATGGGGCCAAATTGGTCATGTAGCTTGAAACTGTAACTCATCAGGAACATGAAAATCATGTGAAATCTGTTTTTACAATAATCACTTTACCCAGGACTGCAAGAGCCGATGCATCCATTGTTACCAAACAGGCCACAGATCCGACCACTGCATAACTAAAACTTATTCCAATGTTCAGTGTTTTCTATGTAAACAGAGAGGCCACACAAGCAGGTATTGCCCCAACCAACAGAGTTGTAATGTACAAAATTGTATTGAAGACAGACAACCCCAGCCCCTAATGAACATTGATGATCCCGCCCTTCACTCCAAACTGCCCACCATACATAGCCGCCCCCAGCATACTTTAGGAACCATCATGCGGGCCTGCCACTGATGCAGCAAAGAGGAATACATTCACAATCTGGACCTACCAGACTGGTGCAGCATGTCACCACCTTTTACACCACCCCCAAGCCATTACCTACCATTCCTGCCACCTACCAAATCCCTAGAAAATGTCCCTGCCACTCGCCCACCAACCAAGAAAAGCCGAAATCTTCTCTCCTTACTCCATGGGCTAACCAACAAACCGTACTAATTTCACCCCTGCAAAACCCTACTCCCCACCCCCAAAAGTATGAACATTCTGACCCAATCATGCAACCCAACTTCTCAAATTCTGCAAACTGTTCAGATATCAAACCAACCAACCCCACCACCGATGCCTACACCACACTGACGCGGGGCCCACCAAATCACACTGACCGCCAAAACACAACATGCTGCCCCCAATAAAAATCATTATTGGTTTCTTTGTTGTGTTATACTTTGTATAATAATTCCATCATCTTGTCATGCGCAATTTCAGCTCTGTGGAACCTCATTGAGCCATCATTTGGTCAGCATACCAAAAACTGTATCATGTATGCCCCCTTCTACAATAGACAAACCCATACAGACATTTGGAAAAATCTATATTCCCTCCACCAAACCTCACATAACAGACGCATACAAGTGTAGTATTCCCAAAAGGAAAATTTGTACCAATACTGGATTTTTTGGGTCAAAAAGCATCATTTTGGACCAAACCAAAATGGAAAACCTAACCCCACATGTTTGCAAGGCAACCATTATAGGCAAAGAGCACAATAGACAAAAACAAACAACTTGCTAAGCGTAGAATACACATGGTGTTGCACAGACTATTGTATGTCTGTCACTAATGTCATTGTAGAAACTGGACAAGTAGCTTCATGGAATAGAAAATCAATAACAGGTACATTAGGCGACCTGCGGTCATGCAAGCCAACATCAGGTCATAGTGTAACAGCCGATGGAGCCAATATCTGGAATGAGACCACTTTTGAAAACTTATGCCCCTTCAAATACAAAAATACTTACCCCATGCCCTCTTTTCCAACCTAAACTGCCCCCAAACCCAAGACAGTGATCTAACTGAACAAGGTATTATTGTACAGCTAGACAAAAGAACACCACACCACAATGCTTTTTTAACCCCACAACTTAATGAAACCCCAACTACATTATAGGACTTCGATGATTTTGAACCCATCAATGCAAAACTAGATTACCTAGCGGACAAAATTCAGGAATTCGAAATTCAAAATTTCAAAAACGAATGGAATGAGTTATGCAGACAAGCTCAATGTCATCTTGATTTAGTGTGGCAAATCTTGCCCCTTGATGCAACACTTGGCGCGCGTGCATTTTTACAAAGGATGGACATAATTGCAGAATTCACAGGAGATGCCCTCACAATCTGGCCCTGTAAACAGGTAAATGCATCAAAAGTCTTTTACAAACACAAAATCAATGAGACTTGCTACAAACTCCTACTTATCCTTGTAGGGACTGACATTATGTTCTCAAATTCAGGAGGGAATGATTTGACCCCTTTCTCCCAAAGTGTTGACTGTCACCACATGCATGTTGCCTTATACAAACAAAATAATACATGGATCAGTGAAACAGGATTCCCACATGTAACTGATCTCCCCTTAGAAATAGTATGGAATGAAAACTTCTCCCTCTTACACTTCAATACACCAACAATTTTTCATGACCAACTTGCAACAATATCAACAAACTTACTTTTTTTGAAGCAAAACATCTACAAAACCACACCCTCCAAAGCATTGTTAACAAACTCGTTAATTACACCACCCAAATGTCTCTTAATTCCGATACAGTATACACCATGATCTTAGGCAGTGGTCAAGCAATCAGCAACACACTTTCCGGTGCCGGTCGAGGCATAGAGCATGTCGTAACAAGTACTACCCAAAGCCTCACGGATGGGTTGAATATATTACTAAAAGGGCCCTTGCAAATACTTATCAACCTAGCTGTCATCATTGTTGTCATCGCAGGCATCTTTTATTTCTTCCTTATTTTGTGTAAATATTTCCCTTACCCTAAGCATCACATTGCCGATGAACATACATACAAAATGCCTTTAGATAACAGGCGGTTACCCGAGACCATCCATCCCTCATTTGGTCATGCCCTCTTAGAATTAGCCAATTGTCATGAAGCCCAAACTCAACAGAAATACGTCCTTGTTGACATCAATACTCCAAGGACCCCTGCAATCGAACTTATCAATCAAATACACCAATCAGTCTCCAATAAACCCCCAACAACCATACTTGAGAAACATACCCCTCACATTCTAATTACACTGAACGGGAAGCTATTCACCAAAAGCTTGATTGACACTGGTGCCATGTACTCCCTCATTGATTCCCATATTGCTGAAGCCCTACAGATAGACATGAAACCTCCACTAGTGCAAGCAAAAGCAGCAAACAACTTTCCCATCCACTTCATAGGAACAACTTTTGTTACAGTAATCGCCCAAACTATCCAAGAAACTATAATGGTACATGTCCAAAAAGATTGCACAGCAGACATACTTCTTCAGCCAATTTTTAGAATACACCATCAACAACCAAAAGTCCCAAGTAAAATTTGGTGATGTTATACTCCCTTGTGATGGCCTAGAATACAGCCCCCTGTCGACCTGTTGCGGAATCTATCTGTATGAGAAATTAGAATTACCACCACAAACTGTTACCAAATTCACTGTCCCCTTACCCAAATCATACCTACACATCAACCAACTCGAATTTACCCCAAAAGCTAGACAAAATGCTAAAGTCCATTTCCCCGCTTGCATATCAGGGAATCAAAACAGTCATATACGCATTTCGGTCTTAAATACACAGGACATTCCCCAGACCCTCTACTCTGGCACATGCATTGGCCCAGTTTCAGGGTTCATTCAAAAAGCAAACTCGCCCACCAAACTACTTCTTCCTGTGCCGAACAAGCAGAACGGCTTTGATACTTTCACATGGTTAAGAGAAAACGTTAATTTAACCTCAAGCAACCTCACTGAAGCGGAGAAAAATCAACTCTTACGCTTTCTATCCAAATACCCCACCCTATATGTGAACTCCAAAATGGATGTAGGTCAAACCACACTTGTCTCCCACAACATTGACACTGATAGCTCCCAACCCATACACAGACATCTTTTTGGGACATCCCCAAAAGAAAAACAAATTATCCAAGCAGAGGTGGAACAACTCGCAGCAGCTGGTGTAATTAGCCAAAGCAATTCCCCGTGGTGTACCAACACAGTTCTTGTCCCCAAAAAAGATGGTGGACATCCCCTATGCATTGATTTCTGGGGCCTGAATAAAGTGACCAAAAAAGACACATACCCACTACCCTGTATTGACAAAATCCTAGACACCTTGCATGGAACGAAGTACTTTACATCCCTAGACCAGTTTAATGCATATTACTCCATCTCAATTGCAGAAAGTGACCAGAAAAAACAGCCTTTAACTGTTCAGCCAGACAATACCAATTCAATTACCTCCCTTTTGGCCTCACAAATTCCCCTGCCACATTCTAATGGTTAATGGACGTTATCCTTTCTGGATTGCAATGGAACACCTGTCTCATGTACCTCAATGACGTCTTAGTCTTGGCACAATCCCATGCTCAAATGTTAAGACACTTAGACATCATCATCACTCGTTTTTCAAAAGCCTGATTAAAACTTAATATACAGAAATGCAAATTTTGTCAACCCCAAGTCCAATATCTGGGCCACAAGCTCGAAAGAAGTCAAATCATTTCTCGACTTACCCTCCTATTACCGCAGATTCATCCCCAGTTGCTCTCAAATCTCCACCCTACTTACTGCATTACTCAAGAAAAACTCCGAATTTTCGTGGTGCCCCGAACAACAGACTTCCTTTGATAAACTCAAAGAGTTGCTCATTCATGCACCAGTCTTTCAACACCCGGATTTTAGCAAGCCCTTTAGTTTGCAAACTGACGCATCAAAGCTCTGAATTGGTGCAATTTTAAGCCAACTCGATAGCAAAGGTCTTGATCGGCCCATCACTTTTGAGAGCCCTACATTAAAACCCACACAACGTAACTACCCCATAACAGAATTAGAAACCCTTGCAGTAGTCAAATTCATTAAACATTTTCGCTCCTATCTGTTCCAACAACATGTCATTGTCCACACAGACCATACTGCAGTCCAGGCAGTCCTGTGAAAAGAAAATCCCTCCCCTCAAATTGCCCATTGGGGACGAGTCCTCTCTGGCATTCAACTTGACATTCGGCCTAAGAAAAACATGGCTAACGGGAATGCAGATACCATCTCCCATTTCCCATCCCGCACAGCAAAACCATCTTTTGATATTGATCACCTTGAAACATGACCTGAGATATCTACTGTCAATACCATCCTTGAAGCTGAAGCCTCCGAGCAGGAAGGAGAACAGAAAAATTTCACAGAACTCCAACCCACTGATCCAACTGTCAAGGCAATCTTGACCAAACTTACCCATAAACATCCCCTTACAATGATCAAATTCGCAGTTTATCACAATATTCTATTTCCTATAATTGACAAGCAACCGAAACTATACATCCCAAAATCACAAATCCATGATCTAATTGCAGCTCACCATGACAGCAAGTTTACAGGCCATTGCATGGGGCTATTACCCCTAACTGAGGGAGGGAGTTGATTCATTGTCATATTTATTGACTATTTGACCAAATATGTGGAGGCCTTCCCAAGCCCTGACATCACAGCCACCACCATTGCCCAGTTATTTGTAAACAAAATTGTTTGCCATCATGGCTCTCCAAAAATCATCCACTGTGATCATGCATCAGATTTTGTTTCTGATCTTTTTACCTGAATCACCGACCTGTGCAATACCCAGAAAGTTCACACAACTCCATATCACCCTATTGCCAATGAGGAAGTAAAACACTGTAACTAAACCCTCGCCATCCGTATCGGCATGTATATCAACTCCAAACATACTGATTGGGACACCTATTTACCCTTCGCTGTTTTTTCAATCACCATTCATAAAAATGATAGCACTTCCAACCCCCCAATTCGAATTACTTCATGGTTGACAGCCCAGTTTACCATCTGACACAGCATTAAATTTTCTGCCCACCTCCTATATGGTCGACCTTGATGACTACGCTCTCGGTGTCAAATCTCATTTTACTCAAGCCCTCTCCACTGTTCAGAAAAATTTACAAAAACCACAAACCCAATATACAGTTCAGTACAATAAACATGCCCATGATGTCCACTACCAGTCAGGTGATCTTATTTTATAGAAAAATAATTCTTGCAAGCAAAGGCTTACCCCTAAATTTTAACCCCACCAAAATGGGCCCTATACAGTCACCAGCTTCCTATACCCTAATGTTACACCCAAACATTCCCTCAAGAATACCACTTTTATGCTCCATGTAAATGAAACAACCCCTTTCTACCCCCAAGCAGCTTCTACCAAAATTACCCCGACCACTTCTCACCCTCAAACCCCTTGAATGAGGACGTTCAACTTCAGAAGGTAGGAAATGTGATGTAGATGCTAGCGCATGGTTGTAAATTCAAAATGTACGCTATGCGTTATTTATTACTGCATATAAATTTATTATATAATTCATTGTCTCAAGGATGTCTGGATTTAACATGTTGACATTCCTATAAATTTATTTGAAGTGTTCTGTTTTGATCGACCCACACCTCAGTAGCCGTTATTGACCCAATTAAAGATGCTCCAATTAATTTGCACATTGGCACCTGGCCCCAGAATCCACATGAACACACATATTCCGCAGCTATATTAATTCTCCCCAAAAATCGTAAATACACCTGCCCCGTAATAGAAAGTAGAAGCCCAACTCAGACACTGGTCTCAAGTGGAACAGTAGTCACAGTTCATACAGAAGTATATATACACAAGAGTAATAAATACGGAAGCACATAGGCGTCCTTAAGTCTATCCTAAGCAAGGAATCAAGTGTAATAATAGCATGGAAAACATATGATACATAAAAAGCATTGAAGGTGTGGTTAAGTTAGCGTACAGTATACGAAAGCAGAAGAAGCAGGAAGTGACGATTGGTGGAAAGCAAATCCGGAAGCAGACCTCTCACGTACCAAGGGAGTGGCCAAAGCAGAAGCGGTATATAAAGCAGAGAGAAGCGTAAAATCGTCAGAATTGAATCCATGTTGTATTTTATTTTAATGTTTTTGTGAAGCAGAAGCCATTTATTTTGTTGTGCATCGACCTAAAGAATCCGTCAGCGAGTTGTTTATATTTGTGTAATATTATCCTATCACTAGTTTATTGTTTGCGTCGCCCTGGACCATAGAGAAGCACAGGCGTTTTTGGAGTCAAGTAAAAGTATAGATAAATCTGGGCGTTACACAAAGAGTAACAGACATAACGTTTGTTGATACTGCAGAATAGTTTATTTGTACTATGCTGCATTCATTTCAAAATGATCAATGCAGTGCTGAGAATTTTGACCTATGCAACTTTACTGGAAATTAGCATATCAACTTAAATGATCTTGGAATGATTGGAAAGAGTAATCATCAAGGGGTTCAGTACCATGAAAGACAAATTTATCGAATAGTGCCAATGAGTGGATGGTAGTTTGACCGTGACAATGCTGCATTTTTCATTTCCAAATGAATAATGTATAATTAAGCATTCAGTTAAGTAAATTTTTCTATAAATTGTTGATCTGCAAAATTGTCAATTATGATATGAAACTTTGCTAATTTTCCATTTCAAATTGTTGGATATCCAGGGTGTTTTTCTGCATGTACACACACATGATAGATAAAGAACCTGCACATAAAACTACAGTAACCACAATTGGGCTGCTCGATTTGTGTATATCACAATAATTTTTCAGTATGTATATTCAACAATAAAGGAACACACACCATACAAAGTAGCATAACTTTTGGCATAATAGGCTCACATCTATTAACCTTGTCAACTCCCGACATGGGCCACCAGCTGTTCTGCTTCTATTACTGCCACCACAAACAATCCACAAATGATTCACAAACACTTCGAGAAAGGGTCACAAACATCTTTCAAACACGGGACAAACAAAATTGCTTCAAACACTGTTTGTGCTGTTTGAGAATTGTTTGAGCAAAGTTTGTCCAATTGTTTGAGAAGTGTTTGAATCTCAAACACAAATGCGGCATTGTTTGTGCCCTGGACTGTAAGTTTCTAAAGGGTCATTTATACTTGCCTTTTCCGCAGAACAGAACAGAATGCAATCAACGTAACGGAATAGAACCGAAATTTCCGTTCTGTTCCGTTGGAGCTTGCCATCAGTTGTTCTCCGCAAAATCGCACTTATACTTTCTGATTGAAAGTGGAAATTGAAACTGAAACAAAAATTGCGCAATTTTATTAATTTCAGTACACAAAAATTTTGCTTGCATTCGTCTTTAATTTTAATTTGAGATGGAAATATCAACAACCCCGCAAAAAAATTGGATTTCATTTTGGGGCTGGTTTTTCTGACCATTGTTTTTCCCCAAATCTTGCTTTTGAGGGGAAAAATTTGGAAAAAAGTAAAGAAATTTTGGCCCTAGGATCAGACACACACTGCAAGAATTTTTCATGGGTGTCCTCGGACTTTTCATCAAGGGGGCAGAAGGGATGGGTGAGCAAGGAAACAAAAAAACGTTCTGCAAGCATGTTTTTTCTACAAAATATGCATAAAAATTATCAAAAAAGCCATGTTGGAAAATGTTCAGGCAGGGGTGTTTTTTTCAGGACAGATGGGGCCCCCAGCCTCGGGTAGGGGAGTATACTCCCCTATCCGTACTAACGTATTTTACCCCCCCCCCACCAATTTTTTCTCATTTTTGCTTGTTTTTACCCAGTTTTTAGGCATAGACTTTTATTAACACGATGATAACCAATGTTACATATGTTGTATGCATATGTAGGTTATTGAAAAGGCATGAACATGGCAATAAGATTTAAAATGCAATCAAAAGGACATTCGTTTGACGTATAATGCCACATGAGTTCGGATATAATATAGGAGTCAAGCATTTTGCAAGACATACCACACTGACGTTTATTTCTAACCTTAGCAGAATGCCACATGCATTCCACATTCTGCGAATGCGCACCAGAATCAGGATTGACAAAATTATACCAATGATTTAGGGTCATATGAGTAAAACCCAAATTTTGAATTTTGTTGTACCCCTTCCACTTATCAGACATAATAATCGAACCCAGATGAATTTTTTTGCCAATGATAGGTACAGTCCAGATCACAAGTAACGTGTGTTTTTGCTTGTGGGGTGCTTGTCACAAGCACCAATTTGGCAAGCTCTTGGCAAGCAGTCCACAAGTGAAGCACTTGTGGATTGCTTGTGGAACGCTTGTGGGTAGCTTGTCCAAGCACTTGTGAGTCGCTTGTCGAGTGCTTGTAGGTTGCTTGCCAAGTGCTTGTGACCTGCTTGCCAAGCACTTGTGAATCGCTTGCCAAGCGCTTGTGAATCGCTTGCCAAGTGCTTGTGAGTCGCTTGCCAAGCACTTGCAGCTGTGAGTGTGAATGTCAGTTGGAATATATTCATGAAGGCAATTATTTATTAGAAGTCTGTCGGTGTACTTTGAGGATGTTCATAACATGCGGCTTTTCTAAAGCTTTTTTCGGAGAGAAAAATGTATCATAGGTTTTTCAAAATATGCTCCCTGCTGTACATGCATAAAAACGGAAAAAAGTAAACTTTTTCTTAAAATTTTCTTAATAATTAATTACAGTGAAAAAGCAAGTGCTATTTTATATTTTTGAAACTGTCAGCTAAAATAAATTGGACTAAAAATTTGTGAGGATGCCCAAACAGCCTGTAACAATTCTTTTTGAAAAAATTCCACCAGACAAGCTCTGCCAAAAATTTTGACTACATTGCTGTTGTCATTTTTCCGATTTATAAGCATTTCATGAAAGCCTTACTGTAGCAGACCGATTGTTTCATATCATCAACATATTTCACGTCTACAGTAATCCATTTCGATGTATCTCTTCTGAGGAATTCTTCTGTCGGAAAAGACAAAGGCGTCCCTAAACGTGAAGAATAAGGTCATAAAAGAGTGTCTGTTGTGCATTGCTTGTGAAACACTTGCGGATTACTTCTCCAATGCTTGTAGAGTGCTTGTGACCTGCTTGTGAAATGCTTGTGGATTGCTTGCACAAGCACTTGTGGGTTGCTTGGCAAGTGCTTGTGAGTTGCTTGTGGCAAGCAACAAAATGACAAGCAATCCACAAGCACTTGGCAAGCACGTCGCTTGCCAAGCGCTTGTGGACATGCCACGTTACTTATGATCTAGACTGTAGCAACGTGGCGGGGCTACGATTGGGAACAGCTAGCAAAAAACATGCCTTCGTTTCCCTACATATACCGCCAAACACCCACTGCTGAGGAAGCATGGGACCGGTGTGATTTTTTCGTTTGGCAAACAATGTTTCGTCGATTTCTACTGTCATCCCCACGCCTCTTATAGGTTCCGTGTTTTGCTCCATGCGCCATTGACATACCTCACGCATATAGTTAGCCCAGTCAATTGCCGCATGTTCACTCAAACCAAGCTCTTCCTCACAAGACTTCACAGATGACATTTCTTTTGACCAACAGTAGATGAAAAAAAGTGCCTGATGGAATGGTATTCTTGAACATAGAATGAAATGACAAATTTTGCAATAGAAGTGGCCAAGGTATAGTACGTAAGTACCCCCTATCTCCTCTATGTGCATATGGCAAGGATATGGAACAGATGCATTGGCAAATTTTAGGGTGTCCAAATTTCAAAATTTTCTTTAAATACATCAACTTTCTAAACTGCTTCATAGAAGTAGTTGTCAGAAACTTGTACTCGTAGCTTTTCTAAATTTCAAGGACAACAGAAATTTTTGAACAGAAAATTTGAATCTAATTCTTGAAGTAAATTTCTAGAAAATACATTTTCAAGCTTCACCGCACTATTTTTTTTCTTCCCCATTTTCCCCCCATTCTCCCCAAGTCATTTTTTGCATGAAAATGCTCATATACACTTTATTCAAGTGTTTTTGAGCTTTTTAGAACATTCTGATATTTTTAGAGATATTAACTCATTAAAATTGAAGAGAAATTAAAATTTTCGAGTTTAAAGTCTACACATTGTGTAACAAATTTTATAGCAGACTATCCAATAGCATAGTGACTTTTAATTAGATAGGAAATCGGCTGTTTAGGTACTACAATGAGAAGTCAGAAGCTAAAGGACATGTTATGTTTCTGGTGCACGGCGCCAGAAAATTTTTTGGGCGTTAACATTCTGCGGTGCTGGTAAATCGATTTTCCCAACACTTACATATTCCAAGAATTAGATTCGAAATTTTTGTTCAAAAATGTTAATTTTTAGGAATTCATCTTTTGAAAAATTTTTAAATCAGTTATTTATTCGTGAACTTTCAAAAATTTGACTGAAAACAGTGTTTTTTGGTACTCGTTGCATTTGTACTGGTACAAACAACCTCTCAAAAACTGTTTGGACTCCAAAATTTGCGAAAAATTTCTAAAAAGAGCATTCATTGTTATGCAATGCAACAAACATGCCGTGAAATACGTTGGCTATTTTCACAAGACACATAGGAAGGCTACCAATTCAGACACATAAAACACTTGATCATGAGACACAGAATATGCACTAGTGAAATACTCCACAAAAAGCTTTTATTATAACAAACAAGTCCATTATTGATACTGAATACTGATGGCTGTTGAAAGACACAAAATTTTTTTGTCCTAAAATTTTTGTTTGTACCAGTACAAACGAAGGCAAAATTTTTGTTTGTACTCTAGACCATTTCGTTTGTAAACTACAAACAAAAAAACACTGACCGAAAAGCAAAAATACTTTCATTAAGCTTACAAATTTAATTTATGTTAAGAGGGAAACAATTGCTTCGAAAAGTTTAGAAAGTTGATGCGTTGATCTTCCTCAAAAAATGTGTCGATGGAAAAGTGCAGATCTTCATTAAATATAAAGATGAAATAACCAATTAAAACATGAGGTAACATTTTTAGGGTGATAAAAACTATTAAAGATCAAATGTTAAGTGAAGGTAGACATGCTAAAAGCCGCGCCTGAGCTAGGTTGAATAATATGATTATTGAAGTTATAACTGGCGCGAAGCGTCGTAAATTCCGAGATTCGGACCCACCAAAATGCATCTTTTGTATCGGATCCCCAAATTTTTTCTTTTTCCGCATTTTCCGAAAATTTTCAACGTTTCCAACAACAATTATAATATGGCCTGAGTTCTGCATTTGTGGTATATACGCAAACATTCTGGTGTTTTCGTAGTGACTAAATTGCAAAAATGAGGAAAATACTAGTCTGGTAAGCCACATTGAGTTGTGAACAACAGATGGGTATTCAACAATAATTGAAAGCATATTAATGATAGATTTTCTATGAATTGAACTGCCGTTAACATTTCTGTGATCCATGTTAAGAATATCGAAATCAATTCATTTCTTGTTTCTGAACGCCGGAACAAATTTTGGGAGTCTGGAAAATGAGTTTTTGCAACATCTGAATGTAAATTTAAATCCGACTTATAGATTGTAAATAGCTTCTCATTTCGCTGAAAAAATTTTCGAACTTTTATGTTCTAAAACGCTGGAAAATGAATCTATGCAACAGACATTGCTGAATAGGAGCTTCAAACAAACCTGTAAGAAGTCCCACCAGTTGGGGGAGGGTTAAACTCAAAAATTTGGGGGGGGGGTTCCAAAACTTTCAAGTTTTTTCGAGGTTTTTGGGAAAAAGTAGCTACTTTTCTGCAAATAAGAATAAGAAATGGGATATTTCAATAGATAGAAAAGCCGTAGGCATACTTAGCCGCAACGGGCGAAAAAGTCTGCGGCTCGCACACTTTTTTGCGGTTTTCAAAAATTGCGACCCGCAAGTCACCCGCAAAACCGCAATACGATTGCGGTTGGCAACCCGCAACCGCATTGCGGTTTAGTGCGGTTTATCGACCCGCAAAGAGTTCTCGAGTGGAGTACTTTTTGCGGTTCTGGCAGCCGCACTTGATACAGTATATGGCGTTTCGCGCTGAATAACACTGAATACCTGATCTTTATCAACTAGAAAACTCAATTATTTCCAGAATTTGCTTTGTCCAGTGTTTTTTTTTCTGCAAAGGAATCTTTTGAGGAGAAAAATTCGGGAACAAAGAATAAAATTTATGCAAGGTTCTCATTGTCGAAAAAATTTTCGGGAATCGGAAACTGAAAAGATGTATTTTGGTGAACACTGTTTTTCCCGCCGGCTTTTTCGTCAAATGGCGATAGGGGTAAAAAATTTTTCCCCAATTTTCTAAAGTCTTTTTTCGCTTAAAAATGCTCATAGACGGTTTATTTTAGTGTTTTTAAGCTTTTAAAACATGATGTTTTTAGAGCGGTTGATTTTTTCCACATGAGAACCGGACCCAAAATTTTTTTTCTCATTTTCCAAAAATTTTCCCCATTTTTAAAAACGCTTGTAATGTGCCTACCTACGGATGCTTTTCCATGCAATTAGGAGCATACCCAAGCATTTTGACGCTTTTGGATTCGGAAACCTACAACCTTGCATCTCTTAAGTAATTTCCGGTTCGAAATTGCGGTTAACTATGCTTACAATTGCGGTTTTCCGGTTCCGCATTTTTGCGGAACCGCGGGAAAGTATGCCATTGTGAGAGCCGCAACCGACCCGCAATTGCGGGTCGCAAAATTTGCGGCCGCAAAAAAACCGGTCAAGTATGCCTACGGCTAAACTGTTGAACGTTAATTTCTACGGCCGCATCTGATAGAAAACAACAACTATCATACATACGCATACCAGCGCATGGCGCCGGAAAATTTTTACCGAAAATGAAAATCTTGCCGAAAGCTTTTTCCTCATATTGTTTTTTCCTTAGAACATAGAAAAACCGTGATTGCGACGGAAAATTGCGTATGAGAACAAGAAAAGTGTTTCCGGCTCGTTAAATTTGCCAAAAAAAATTTTACAGCATCAAAATAGATGCGAAATTCGCTCAAATATCGAAAATAAAAATTGAATTTTTCCGTCGGAGTACGCGTGCAGATGGAGCATCCGAACCGAAATTTTTTTGCACGACGCAATCGAAATGCTTCGGTTCGGTCCCCTTCGGTTGACTTCACTTAAGGCGGAATGTCACTTCACGCTTCCCGCGTCACGCTGCAGTTAAAAGAAAAAATGGACCAATCAAAATCGAGCGTGAACCGCTCGCCCGCTTCCGAAGTGACATATACCAAGCGGGCAGACCGCGAGCGGTGTCGCGCGTGATGACCGAAATCCCCGCTAGCAATCCTACTGTAGTTTTTCAGGCGCCCGCTAGTTTAGAAATTTTTCTATCCTAGCGGGCACCGCTTGCACCGCATTGTTAATTTTAAACCATTTTCATCGTGGTTTTTTGCAAAATTATTGTTCATTCGGCGATTTTAATCGAATTTATTGCTAAAATAAATCTTCCCAACGAGTTTAAATTAACAATTCGTAAAAAAGTGCAGAATTTCTTAAATTCCGATTTTTTTTCAATTTTTAACCAATTTTTGTGCTTGGCTACTATTTCTTTCAGGGTTTTTTCGCGCTGAGCAACCAAATTTTTCCTGAGAGCCAGTGTTGTTTTTTTCCCGCCGGCTTTTTCGCAACTGGGGAAGAGGGCGGTGTTTTTTTAGCACGGACAATTGTGCCAATTGGCACAAGAGGCCAAGAAAATTTAAGTCAATGGCAAAAAAAAATTTCTCTGAAAACTGCGAAAAGGTTTCGGGCCAAAAGTGTAATAAAAATTTTACGCATCAATTTTTTTGTAGAAATCGTTCTCAACTAGCTATGTCAGTCAGATAAGAAAAAACTATGCAAAGAAATGATTCACTACGAGCCAAATGGAATGCTGAGAAAATTTAAATGACTAGAATTTTTCAGGAAGTTCACATTTTAATTCAATTTTCGACTACGAATATTTATAAAAACAACTATGTAAAGACACTAGAGAAAATAAGGTCGAGAATTGTCTACTTTTCGGTCGAAACATCGTTCCAACGATATTGATTTTTCTATTTGAATCGATCCAACTCAAAAAGTGAATTTCAGTTTTAGATCCCAATACGACTAGTCCCTAATGAACAGAGAATATTCAGAATTTTTTTTATCCATCAGTCATTGACAGCCTATAAAGTTTGCTGCGACGATACCACCACAGTGCTTGATGAGAACTCGTTCACGTTCGGGTCAAGTATTAATTAATTATTATATTCATTGACCCAGCGTGAAGCGCCGAAAATTTTTTGCATTTTCAGTCTCTACAACGTCTAGAAATCGAGGAAATTTAGTGTTTGACTAGCCAGAAATGTTGTGCCAATTGGCACAAATGCTCAACATTCATTGTGAAATTCCAATTTTTTTGTGTGAAAAACCTTTTTTGCCACCAAAAATACACTACCAGGCGAAAGTAACCCTCAAAAATTCGCGTCCGGGACGCGTCCGGAATGCGTCTTTTTCGGCAGCACAAAGAAAACTTTCATCTTTCTTAGTAATTGACATTCATGCAACAACTGTCAATCATAGTTCTTTCATAATGTGTAGTGGATATGCACTTTGTTTTGACCTACAGTATGACAACAGTTGACCTTTCGTTTATATCTGATAAATAATGTGTGCTTTATATAGAGAGGTAAGAAGGAAGCCTCAGCAAAATTCTTTGGCTTTGTGTGACACAAGCACATGGCCTGTCAATTTTATTGTCGGTATGGTGTGCTTTTTGCGTCCTGGGTGCATCCGGGACGCGTCCTGGACGCAACCGGCATGGACGGTTAGTTTCGCCTGGTAGTGTATACTGGAAAGGGTCAAATTTTTTTTCTTTTATAGACACATTATTCAAGTGTTTTTGAGTTTAAATACAAATAGAAGAAAAAATTGAAATTTTCGAGTTTGAAGCCTAATTTACAAGCAGCAAACAATCGAGTAGCTTAATGATCCTGAATTAGATGAGAAATCAACCATCCCAAACAACATGTTAATCTTTCTGGCGTTAAGTGCTGGAAAACTTTTTTAGGGTACTGACATTCTGCGATGCTAGAAAATCAATTTTCCGAACATTTATTTCAATTATAAGATTCGAATTTTCTATTCGAAAAGTTTGATAAAAAGTTAACGTTTAACGCATTAATTTTTTGTAAAAATCGTGCCCAAATCTATTTTTCAGCTCACCATGATGTCAGTGAGATAAGAAAAAACAGTGCAACAAAATAGTTCATGAAAATCCTAAAGAAATAGAATGCTGATAAAATTTAAATAGGTCTTAAATTGTTCAGGAAGTTCAAATTGATTCAATTTTCGACTACGAATATCTGTGTTATTTAACAACAATGTAAAGACTAGAGAAAATAAAGTCGAAAATCGTGTAAATTTTAGATTCAAACATTGTACCATTATCAACGATATCGATTTTTCTGTTTGAATCAATCAAACACAAAAAGTAAGAATTTCGGTTTAAAATCAGAATCTGACTGAATGAACAGTGAATATTCAGAATTTCTTTTTACTCACCAGTCTTGACAGCCTATAAAGTTTGCTGTAACGATACCAATACACTGTTCGAAGAGAAACAGTTCGCGTTCAGGCCAACCCGCATTGTTCGTCTTACATTATCTTATATTTTATCTTGTAAGATCCTAATAAATACCGTGCAAGAATCTGGGTCGATCTGTTAAGATTTTCAACCCAATAATGTAAGATCTTTTGGCCATAAGAAAACGTACAAGATCTTAGGAGATCTTAACATCAGTTGCACAAGATCGTGAATGGAACAAGTACGACACAGAAAGATCTTACATAAGAAGTTACATAAAGATCTTATAAGAAGTTGTACAAGACAGTGGGTCGGGATTTTTCCAGATTGTGTAAGATCTTTCAATAGTAAGATCTTTTCCTTTTTAAGCAAGATATTTTAGTTTCTTGCAAATTTCTTACAATCATGTTAATTTCCTTAAATTTTTTTATTCATGAAATGTAAAAATAACGGAAACGTGAAATTAATTACACATCATAAAAACAAAATGATGTAAATTACTAATTGGAAATAAACGCAACGCAGAATGAACTTGAAAAGTTTTCTGATCAATATATGTATAGTTTGTTTTGTAAAATCAATTCAAACATTTCTTCAGTTATGCATGTTTTCCACACCAAACTATTTTTCATATTTCTCAGAAAACTTGTATAAAAAAAGTATTTTGTTATGCGGCACGATTTACTGCAAAGACTTTTTCACAAAAGGTAAAAATGCACATAATATCGTCACTATCCGAGAAAAAGTTGATTGATACAATTTTTTTTAAAACTGAGTTTTTGGTATGAATATTGATCGGTAAATAAGTCGACAGTACATCATGATTTATGCTTACATCACATTATGTTTCATTGGTGTCTACATCGTAGTAATTATCCAATTCTCGGACGTTACGCAGGGTGGAGCTTTTTTCGTCAATGGCGTATTTTTTGGCGGCTTTGTGAAGGGGACTTCTTTTCTTGATTACGCGTTCATCCTTGACAGCCTCCCACGAAATCTTCCAGTTTGACACTGGAGGTTTGCCAGCATCCAATAGCTGCCAATACAAACAGTCGTTGGATATATTCCTGGAAAAATTAGAGTACGAGTACATAAGAAATGTTTGACTTTCCATATTTTTCACGAAAATGCTTCATCATTCCAAAATATATATGCGTGAAATTTTACAAAGAAAATTGCAAAAAACTTGACAAAAAATCACAAAATATGTGTTTAATTTAACAGATTATCTTGTGAAAAGCCACCAAGTATTTCTTAACTTTTATTTTTAATTCAAATTTTGGTTTTGTAAAAATTACATTCGTACGTCCACGGTAGAGGTTTTAGGGGTATTGGATTATGTCAACAAATGATATATAGTAAAAATTTGAGTAGGAATTACATATAGTGATTTTGTGCAATTAATAACGTTTTTTACTAGTATAACAAAAATTTTTTTTTGTTTTAAAATTGATACATAGCAAAAATTTACAATAATGTTACTGTACAGCAAATTTTCAGTTCTAAATTATTGCTATATAGCAAAAATTTTCATACATTTTTTACTGATATAACAAAGTTTTTAGCTTAAAACTGCTATATAGCAGAAATTTCTAAAAAGTTTAGGGTATAGTAATCCAAACCATTCAAATGCCTTTTGGGAAGGTGGGACTACAGTAACATGCCGAAGTTTACGTAACTAAATCATGTCTTAAATTCTCGATTTGAACAGGGAAGATCTTACCCTCGATTATATGAATCTAACCCCCACTGGTTGATGGCTTGTATCACCGTGTTGATGACCTGATGTTTCACAGTTTGCTTCTGCCCTTCTTCCAGCTGGACTTTTATTTGCTTGGCAGCTTGATCGATTTCCTCAACCAAGATCCAAGGGGTTTGATCAATTAATGGCCAACATTGGGCTAACCAATAATCACCAACTATTTCTAGAACAAATTATCAAAATGTATTTTACAATCATAGTGTATGCTACAGATATAAGCTATAGCTATTTTAAAATTTACTTTTAAACAAGGTGACTCCTTCTGGGTCCTTATTATTCAAGTACCGCTGACGACCCTTCACCTGTTGCGGTATTTGATCTGCATCAGTCAAATCACCAGCGTGGGGTTCACGTAAAACCTTGGCCATTTGCCAATGACGCATGTTCCTATCTCCCCAAACTAGTCGACAGAAAGCGATTCCGAGTTTCGATAGATCTCGGCTTTTCGTACTAATGATTTCATTAATTTGGTTTGTAATATCTACGCCGCGATAAAAAACCTGAACAGTTAGAAATTATGCATGAGTCAATGAAAGTTTATAAAGAAAACACAATTTGGACATTCGAAGTTTTTTAATACTTTATCCGATTCTCCACAAAGCTTTATAACTGAGCCTGATGTGGAAAGACGGGTCGGGTTTGACGGATTTTTTAAGGATACTAGCATCGATTTCATACGACCAACATCAGTTGCCAAACTTCGTAGCATTGCAGTGACATCATCTTCAAATTTTTTTTGATGATGCAAAAGCATATCGAGCTTTTCCACTATGCAATTTGTCGAATCGTTATTCTTGCATAATAAATTCTGCTGCTTCATAGTGTCAAGGTCAAGCAGAATGGACGAAAAATTCTCATGGTTCGATGTCGTCGTTTCTATAAACAGAAAAAAACAACAACATCACGTCGTATAATTGTGCAGAACTGTACCGCACAATAGAATAAATGACGTATAAAAAAACAATGAGCAGATAAGTAAAAGTATACCTTCAATAATCGAAGGCTGTTGCTTCTGATTTTCGTAATTGAAATTCCCCTGTGGGACGTAATCATCATTTTCTATGTTCAATCTGTCTTCAGATTCTTGATCCAGCTCTGCGGTTGCGTTGCAAAAGCAGTCGTTCGCTTCTTCCACGACTGACACATTGCGTAAACCGAACCCTTATACAACACCTTGTTCCAAAAAAATGTCATGATATCGCCTAAACTAATTAAAAATGTATGCATCAGTTTCCAGTATCGTTACAAAAATTAAGCCTTATGCTTACTCCTCATTATAACTTCTATTTGAGCCTAGAATGATGCAGTTTGTTGCACCAGACACGTAAAACTATGTATAGTATCAAAGAGCTGAATTTCATTCAACTAACACATGTAAACGCTCAAGAAATTCGCTGTGGAGAGGGTCGGCGATCAGAATCCGGAGGACGGTGTGGGGAATCCAAAATTTTAATTTTTACCTGGAAATGTAACAAGAATGCTGCATTTTGGAGCAAAAACGCTACAAAAAATGCAAATTTCAGACAAAAAAATCAAAAATGACACCTCTTTCTAAAAAAATTCAAAAAATTGAGGCCACTGTATAATTTTCACCGTTCGGGCAAGGGGTGCCAAAATCTGAGTGGGAGATAGCGGACCTGGGATGGGGTGTTCGCCCACTCCTCCCCCTCTTACATGTATGACTAGCTGTGCAGTAAGCTGAACGGCGATGCAAATAATTTAATGTATTTTGTCTTTCAAATGTTAGTCATTTCTGTCGCAATTGAGAAAAAATGGATAAAATTTCACCAAATACAGGATGTCATTTTGTCAGTTTCTTAGAAAAACTGGAGAAAATGTTGTCCATAAGAAAAATTTTGGCTGCATGGAGCCAGATAGACAGTCTGTGTAATGCAAAAAACCATATCTTGGAATTACATATTTGTAAAGAGTTATAAACAGTGAATGCGGATAGTTTTTTGACCCGCCCTGTATGAAGAGAAAATCGAAGAGTATTTTGCAGATTTATTTCATGTTTAGAATATTTTACATAAAATTACTCACAAAGCATTGGCAGGAGTCAAAATTCGTAATTTTTGAAAATTGAAAAAAATTCAATGCCGTCACACCATTCATCTTGATTACAAATGATGAGATATAAAAATCTTTAAAAATACGAGATAAGCTATGCTGACTGAAACCTTCGTTAAATCAAGGGGGACATATTCTTTGATAAATCATTAAAAACTTTATTGGATTTCTTGATAAATTGCCGTCGAGCACAGTAGAAAATCATACAAAGATTATTCCATGCAGTGAAAAAACATGGCAAATCCAAAAATTTGAATTTGAGCATCATAGCTCAATTCTTTTCAAAAAGATCTACCGCAAATTTGCCATGAAAATTGAAAAAAAAATTAATGGTTAGTGACTTAGTTTCATCCATACCTTTCTTCCAATTTTGCCTTTGAGATACGTTGTCGACTTCCGCAGAGCTTTCAGGGAAAAATCGCGATGCTAATCTACCTGCCAGGTGAACCATGCAGGCCTGTCGATTATCATCAATAATGATCACGTGCGAAAAAACAATATCTGAAATCATAGTTGCATAAAAGAATTAGATCATAGTACAAACGAAAGTTTTAAAATACCTCGTAAGGCGGGAGCAAAACGTTTGGATATTCTTAAGTCACATGGTCCTTTTTGCGGTACATTACTCCTCGCCGAAAATTAATTCATTATTTAAAATTCGACGCCGTAATCAAACAAGCATTAAAACGAAAATTGAGCTAAAAATGAAACTTTCTGACTGAAGATAATAACTATGTAAATATGTAATGCTAATAACAACATAGAGCTCGTAAAAATATGACACGAAGGTACGACAAGGACATTCAGAACGAGTCATGTTATTATTGCAGGCAACTGGAGCCTTCTTTTACCGGCCAAGTCAGGTAAAGAAAATATATGCAACAATAACCTCAAAACGTCCAAAACACAACTGGCCATAATATTACGTACAAGGTGCATACCACAATAATTTTGAACAAGATTTCAAAATTGGCCGGTTTCCCACCCGTTTAGACAACATGGAGGATATGCCAACAACACACAGAAGGATATACAGAACATACCGTTTTTTAGATAGGACCAAAAATTTTCGTTGGCTCGCCTACTATTTTTTTACAATGAGGCTATATTT
Organism: Romanomermis culicivorax; assembly: GCA_963922205.1. Classification (NCBI taxonomy): domain Eukaryota; kingdom Metazoa; phylum Nematoda; class Enoplea; order Mermithida; family Mermithidae; genus Romanomermis; species Romanomermis culicivorax. The sequence goes on from CAWUHX010000509.1 coordinate 58,255, forward strand.
TTTACACAACAGTTGACGTTTAGACGCGTAAACAAGCCTCAGATCTTGCAAGATCTGAGAAAAGGCATAGGAGAAGTACTTTTAACCATATCATTTTCCATTTCTTAGTCAAATTGTGCTCTTCTGAACGAATGAGGTTGTGATTTTTTCATTCTACTTTTTGAGGTTTTTTTGATGGGTAATGACTTTAACATGGCCCATCTATGGCTATTTATTAGCCAAATCTTTTCAATAGTGATGTTCTTCTTTTTAACGTGTTTTTTTCTGTGATGAACGTGAAGGCGGACGACTTTTGTTTGTTTTTTATCCGTTTTGCTGCCATAATGTTTTTAATTTGAAATTTTCAAGGTTGTTGTTTTTTGGAAAATGTGGTTTTTTTCACGGCAATACGGTCGCTTGGCAATGCTGTGTTGTTATTACTTGTTAGATTTGAATCACTATATAATTCGTTGAATATTATTCAGACGTGTAATTATTAGGAATGTATCGGGTACTCGGACAAAATCGGTCCCAATGATTTTCCTGGCTCCCGTTCCGTCCTGGAGTCAAACTTTCGATTTTTTAGGACTCAGACTCGACGTTTTTCCGATTTTTCATTGGGCCTCCATCAGGTCCAATTTTTTTTGATTTTTTAAAACTTCTTATACGCAAATGAACGTTTTTATCAAAAAAAAACGCTCAGTGCTCAAATTAGCTGATCAGAATTGATTAACTCAAATTCTTCAGAATTTGGCTTCAAAAACTTATTTCAAGTCAGCTTTTCTATGTAAAGAAACATGATAAAATAATTGAAAATATAGCTTTGGTTCACGATCTAAAACATAGTGTATTCATACTTCATATTTATAGGATATTTTCTAACTGTTATAAATTATACAAAAATTGTAACTTACCATGAAAACTTTCATTTTAATGCAAGACAACTGCTTCACTACTATAACACCGGCACGTTAAAGATTTTGCGTCAGGATAATGATTGCTCATATGTTGGATTTCTCAAAATAATATACTCGTTCATCAGATTGTGATACTAAGAACAATTCACATTTTTACAACTTATGTAGTTTTGCGATGAATTTACAGGAATATTAGTAGTGCAAAACGGTTGATTTTACTGGTTGCAAAAAGATCTTTTGTGAACATGCAAAGCGGTTGGCAACAACCAACCTTCCAAAACAACGTCTGGGCTACGAGCAAACCAAACAACGAATATTTTAAAACCAACTAATCATGGTTTTATCAACGTAGCATACCATATACATATGTTTGCAATTTGCATATACACTTAAACAAGGTTCATAAAATTTTCATACATTACATGTACCTTTGAACTTTTAAACACTTTGTACAGGACCCGGACCAAAAAGCGGCCCGAAAAATTGGAAAATCTGGTCCCTATACATCCTTAGTAATTACTCGGCGTGTTCTTTAACTTTATTTGCACTAAAATTTATGTTTTTTAGGCTGCAATTATGAATATTAGTAATCCGTGCAGCAAGCACTGCAGGCCGCATAATAATTTGTTGCAGCTTTCAACTAAATTTTGTTCATTCAGTCAAAGAAATAAAAAGTGCCAATATGATTTTGAAATCGATGATTCACCATCCGGATCAGACTTTATGTTGTAGTGTGTTTTCCGCCAATTTTTTATCGTTTTGTCAAAGCGCGTTAGAGGTCCGCAGGTGGCAAGTGGAGAGAGCAACGCGGACCACCAGTAGCCATCTTACTGTAGCGCACGTTGGTACGCGTGCGCTGGTCTCTCTCAATTGTTATTATTAGTGTTATAATTTTGTATGTTTACTTACTAGTTGTGCGCCCCGTCGGCTACCACTTGTCTATACTCGCCACCTCCCGCCACGCCTTTTGCCTTTTCTCTTGCTCCTGCGTGGGAGTTGATTTTGTTTTTATTCTTTTCGCCCGTCTTCGTTTTGTTCATCCTCGCCTTTCAATCTTGCGTAACAAGGGAGACAATTAAAGAAAGCAGATCTTTCTTTAATTGTTGGAGTAATTAGTGTTGGGGTTTAAGTACCAGTAATTAGTTCATCGGGTAAACGTGGGCATGGGAAGCACATACATTAAGGACTCAACCTCGGAATCCCAATCCTGCTCAGGCCGCATCATCACCGCCCCATACAGACCAAGATACAACATTTACTAACGAAGTTCCACGTGCTCCATCACCTGTTGCTGACGAACAACACAGTGTTTCGGATTTACATTCCGTTAAAAATACTGATTCAACTACAAATGATGATGATGATGACAACGACAGCATACAAGAAGAGTCGGTTCGAAATTTCTCCAGTGAACATGAGACGAGTGAGGACGATGAGATTGAACAAGAAGCTCTTTGGCTTTGTGATAAAATACGTTGCAAACTTTCGAAAGAAGATTTTGCTTGTCTTCTGTTATTCGTACAGCGCCGATTTAGAATCACGGATGTAGCCCTTACAGGGATATTAAAAATCTTCAAACTAGCCTTGCCTGAATCAAACTCAATTACCAACGCAAAATCGTTAATAAAATTAGCTGAAACAGTTCTAGTGGACAAAAATCAAGATTCGGCCAAAATTATTAAAATTTGTGAGGATTGTAAAACTGTGATTGTAAGCCAATGTAATTTACCAAATTGCGGCCTTCAAAATGTACCTCAGCTTGGCAATGAATTCATTACGCATAACGTTGAGAATCAAATAGCGAATATTTTAAGAACTCACGGCGCCGAAATATTTACTTATTGGTATGAAACGGGGGACGTTGATTTGCATACAGATATTGTTACCGGTGCTTACTATCGATCTATTTGTCGTCCAAACCCATCTGCCAACTCAATTTTGACAATTCATTTGTTGCTGAATGCTGATGGAGCACGTTTGCGAAATAGCAGATCAGGATCATTGTGGCCTTTAGACGCTATAATTGTGGAGTTACTGCCTAAGTTGAGGTACAGTTATGAAAATACTGTTTGTTTGGCAATGTGGTTGGGTAGAAAGAAGCCCGATTGGAATATTTTCTTAGCAGATTGTATAAAGGAACTCAAGAACCTTGGCGATGCTGGTTTTACTTTCAAAATTTCACTGACTGTTTTCCATTGTAAAGTAAAAGTCCTTGGTACAGTACTCGACCTACCAGCCAAGGCAAGTATTTGGAATGTGAAACAGTTCAATGGAAAATATGGATGCATGGACTGTTGCCACCCAGGTCATTCTGAAAATGGTTTACACCGATATTATCCTTTTGCGAATCATATGCCGAAAGATTTTTCGTTTAACGAGATGGCTTGGGATAAAGTTGCTTCAGGACCTGACGTTGACTATTATGGAATAAGAAGCAAGCCCATGATTTCTACCTTAGCCAACCCAGGATTACAAAATCCAATCGATTTCATGCACCTTATGTATGAAGGCATAGCTCAAATATTTTTCAATGTTATGTTTGGACAGCCAAAAGACGAATGCGAAAAACGATGGCACATAAAACCCAGCCTTTTGAAAAATGTTGATTCTTATCTACGTTCCAGTCGTTGGCCACATTCTTTCAACGGACTGTTGGTTTAGCTACAGATTTCAAGTCATGGAAAGCAACAGAGTCAAAAAATTTTTTATTATACGCTATGCTACCATCAACTGTTAGTATTTATGATTCACAGGAAACAATTGATTTTTGGCATTATTTGGCCCTTTTATGTGAAATTTGTCGAATTTCTTCTGCGGATTTTGTCAATGGCAATGATATTGTTCTCTTGAAAAACCTGATAAAATCATTCCAACATTTATTTACAACTTTTTTCGCTGAGAAACGACAAACAATTAACGTGCACGCATTATCCCATGTGCCAAAGTACATTGAACTGTATGGTCCAGTACAGGGTTACTCGGCTTTCGTATTTGAAGGCATATTGTCATTTTATTCTCGCTTAGTTACAAGTGCTCATGGATCGTTATCCCAAATTTCGAAAAGATACGTGATGGAGAAAGCAACGCGCAAGTAGGCACTCGAAAAATCAAAACAAAATACTGAGCTTGGTCAAACCATTGGTACTTTTTTTCAACGAAAATATCGAGAGCAACTGACTGTCATTAGGTCAAAATACACCTTATCATCTATCGAAAAAGAAATATTTTATGATATTGCTGGAGAAATTGCGACAGTGGTCGACTCAACAGCTGTATATTCTATGAATGGCGTAACTTTTATGGCTGAAACAAAAGCACATCTTTTGAACGTTTCAAACAATTTTATTATATTGAAAAATTCACACCGCAGTGGATTATTGTATGGAAATGTTCAGTTAATTTTTTCATTTAACGAACAAATCTACGTCACTTACAAGCATATCGTCGTATTGGAAACCAATATGGCAGAAATCGCGGCAAAACCTAGTAATGACGTATTACATAACTTGCTTTCTAAGAAACTTTACGGAAATTTTTGCTCAAAAGTGTCCCTTGAAAACACTATCGATATTTGCAAAGGCGATGACGTGGTTAATTTGTGTGTGTATATGCCCGTTAATGAAGACCACTATTTAGTCCCTATTTGTCATAAATTTGAACATAACTGAAATATGACTGCGCTTTTAAATTGTATTTTTGAGTACACTTAGTCGTTTGTTTTGGAATGAAGAAGTGTCATACCAGTTATTGCTCTTGTTAAAGCGAGTCACTGATCTTACAAGATCTTATAAGAAAAGTAACAAATCAGCTATGTTATCTTAAAAATTATCTTATTATTTTTTTTGCATATCCATGTTGTGAATCTTTGAGTACATTACCCTAAGATCTTACAAAATTTTGCTGATTCATGAAGAAATTTAAGAAAGATACAAGATATGTACATATTTTCTTTATCTTAGAAGATCTGATGTTGTTCTCCTCGTTTCTTATGATAGTACCTTTCTTATAAGATCTGTTGGAAGATCTTAACAAAACCAGTGCATTTCTTGCTGAACACCCTAAGATCTTATTGTATCCTCTCAAAATTTGATATCTTATAAGACCTTAAACACAAAATGCGGTTTTTCAAGATATGTTTAAAGATATTTTCATATCTTAAGGAAAATCGTTTATTCTTACGAAATTTTGTCAGAACTTGCAGGTGTTTTGTAAGATGGAGAATGCGGGAAATCTACGAATAGGAATTATTATATTCATTGACTCAGCGCGAAGCGCCGAAAAATTTTGGCGTTTTCAGCCCCTAAAACGTCGAAAAATCAAGGAAATTTTATGTTTGACCAGCCAAAAATTTTGTGCCAATTGGCACAAACGCTCAAAATTTTTTGTGCCATTCCAAATTTTTTGTGCCAAAATCCATGTTTTGGCCCAAAAAAACACTGCTTGGGGAGTCAAATCTGCTGGGGGTCAGCAAGAATCTGCTTGGGTTGGGGTCAACCCCCCCCCCCCCCACGTGCATGTATGGCTGTAAGACCTCCAACTAGTGGGGGGGGGGGAATCCGAAATTTGGGAGAGGGGGTCGAAAAAAGCCGAAGATTTTCCCAAAAAAGGCCAAAAAACAACACTTGCAAATTTTTTTTTTAATTTTTTCCAAACTGGGGGGGGGGGTTGGGTGATGTTGGGTATATGGTTGGCCAAGTTGGGGGAGGGGGTTCCTCCCCCGCCAACTCCCCCCAAGTACAGGTATGTTTTCCAGCGTTCTAGAATCTCAAGATTCACAACAAATTTTTCGGCGCTAGGCGCCGTCGCCGAACAAGTTGTTCTTTTCACATTAACCTTCTCGTTTACTCTCAAAAACTCAGAAATTTAGGTTATAAAATTTTATTTAAAAAAACGAAAAAAGCTTTTAAAAAGATCCAATATTCATCGCAGAGAACTCAAATGATTGAGATAGGAGGTATATTTCTCTGATATTTTTGAGAAGATATGTTAGAATTTGATCAAAAATCGTTAAATAATGTGTCTGTGTGCATATTTTGTCAAAATAATGATACTTTTTGGGCATAGTTAGAGGTGCGACCAGTTAGGGGCAGGGGGTCGAAAAAAGTCGAAATTTTTACCAAAAAAAGGCACTTTTTTGCCAACTTTTTCAAGTCTGGGGGTTGGCCAAGTTGGAGGGTCCACCAACCCCCCCCCCCCCCCCCCAATTACAGGTATGTTTTTAGGCAAAAGTCGGTGGAAGAAAGAGTGCTTTTGAAAAATATGAAGTCAAAAGTTGCATAAATTTTCGGTTGAAAAATTATGCCAACAATATAAACTTTCAATTTAAATCAAATATCAAAAATAACAATTTCAGTTCCAAATCCCACTGAATAAAAAGAAAGTTTAGAATTTCTATTCATCATACCTGTAATAGATCCGACCAGTTGGGGGAGGGTAAACCCAAAATTTTGGGGTGGGGGTCCCAACATTCCTTAAATTTTGGGGAAGGGGGTCAAAAAATCGCAAAAAAAGTCGAAAAAATCAGGAAATTTTCGCAAAAAAAACACTTTTTTCAACTTTTTCTGACTTTGGGGGGAGGTGGGTATATGGGGTTACCACGTTGGGGGTGGGGGTTCTGTTATGTTTACTTCTCTGCTTAGATCCGAAGATGTCAGCAATATAACTCAAGTCCTATCGGCTTGTACTCAATCGACTACTGTAGGTCACTCAAAGGAGCTTCCTATTAGCAATCAACTGAACACAGTGCAACAGTCCTTAAGCAGAAATAAACACAACCTTCAGTCACTAATAAGTAACTGGAAACTCTAACTCTTGCAATCGAAGGGCACTCACGGTCTCCCCAGATGCCTCCTAAAGGTTCACACAAATACACAGAACTCACTTCAATAATATCCAAAAGGACTGGGGCTTCACCTTGGCTTGGCTCCCGTGTAAGGCGACTCCCTCCAACCGCTCAATGCGCGAGTAATAATAATAGTATAAATAATAAATAATTATTATAATAATAATATGCAAATATGGTGTGGGGCTGTCAACGTTGGCCTTTACTAGGCGAAGCAAAACAATACAATGTTCTAACGGACGCGACTCGCCCAAAACACACCAAATTGCAGAAGGTAAACACGAATGAATGTTTTCTTCTTTTTTGGCGGAATCGTAACTTTGTCGATTCACCAATTTTGCATAGATGTGGGATTGCTACTGCCGTAAGCACATCCCCAACATCCCTTGGGCCTTGAAACTGACCAACGGGAGGTGAAGAAGGAAACCGTGAGCAGGACTTTTACCTTTTACGGTGTGACCTACTACTGGATCCCAACTTAAAAGGATTATGATCGGACCCCGAAGGGTGTACGGGTCATAATCGTCCTGACCTGACCCCCAAGGGTGTACGGGTCAAGACCACCTCCAACGTCAAGTCTTTTTACAAGGTTACCTAGGTCTGTCCACTGAGATGCCGCGGCACGATCGATCACTGATCCAGCATCTGAGGGATCGACGACTCTGCATCGGCTTGACTTTTCCCTGGCTTCGCCAGCATGCCTTGAGGCTCCTAGGTACCTTCCTCCACAGTCGATCGCTTCGTCCCATTGAGTGATGTGGAGTGTCTTTGGCAGCAGCGTCCCAATCCTTGCAGTAATCGGCTACTTTCGTCCGCTCCATCGCCCCTTTTGGTTCGCCGTCAATTTTCCGTACGAGAAATTTAAAATACGATATGACGAACAAATATTTACAAAACTAGTAGGGCGAAAAAATTGAGCAAAAAATTTTAAAATACGAGGCACAAATGACAAAATATTTACAAGGCACCGAAAGAACGACAAGAAAAATATGAGGCAAAATGACGAGATTAAAATACGAGAAAAATAATAACAAATGCAAAATAAGTGAAAGGAATATTAAACCAAAAATGTGGACTCAAGCGATGAGCTTGGCCAAAAATGAGATTTTTTTTTTTTGAAAGGCAACAACACAACCAAAAGTTTAAATAATATTTTTGTATTTTATGTTTTATAATGTTTTTGGATTTTTGTAATTTTTTATGTTTTTGTGTTTTTTGTATTTTTTGAATAAATGAAATGAAGTCAAGAATGGAGGATTTTTTGACCAAAATTTTGGCAGCTAAAAAATTATTGTTGCTGCCCCCCGCCTTGCTGCTGGCCTTGTTGATGACCTCCGCGACCTCGGAATGCACCACGAGGGTGTTGTCCTCGGTATATACCTGGGCCACCAACGTAACCAGCTCTGCCTCTGTTCTGATTGTTAAAATGAAACTGGCCTGGTTGGGCACCCCTTCCCCGTCCTCCACGAGCTCCCCTAGCACCCTGTAGATGCTGTATAGGTTGCTGTTGTTTCGGAACGGTTCTGGAGGCTTGCCCAGTGCCAGAACTGGGGCCAGCGAAGACCTGGTTGGCTATACCAACCGTGGCTCCTTGACCACCAGTTTGACTGCTTGCGGGTCCGGGTGCCTGAAAGGTCTGTCCCGCATCGTTCTGAACTTTGCTAAATTTAACAGTAGTCGGAGGACTTGGGCTACCTGACCTTTTGACATCCATCTCCGCCGCTTGTTGACTGTAATTATACATCACCAAGCAATAGGCAGTCTTAAAAACATCCGAAGCAGTGGCACTCCGATATTCCTGTAACAGCATGATGTTTGCAAACACTTTGGCTGAGACCGATCGTTTACCGATCTGCTCAGCCGTAAGTGGTGCATAGTCAAGCATAAGGAATATCATCATACACAAATATCTGACAGCTGCAAATACGACGCTCGCTCGATATTCCGTGAGCCATTCAAGGACAATTTCACGAATGATCCTATCCCATAGTGGCTCTGGAATATTTCGCGAGTCGTATAAAAATCCACCTTGGACATCAAACTGTGGCTGATACAGTTTGTATATAGTCCTGACCGCTTTATTGACCATCAGCCAAATCTCTGGATCTTCAAACTGCTCGTCGCAGAAATAATTAGCCAATTCCGGTGTAGCAAAAGAAATTGGACCTCTGGCTCTACTTTTATCTTTGGTGACTTGCCAAAAATCCAACAATACATCCTGGAATAACTCTACCGTCATTTCTGGTGTTTGTTGATTTGGGTCAACAGTAACCAGAGTTAACGGCTTTATCTTTCCTGGTGTAAAGATTTGAACTTTTTGTCCTGCAACCTGTGGCTTGCTAGGAGCTCCCTGCACCTTAGGCTGACGATGTCCGGAAGCAGAGGTGTCCGTAGCCTGCGACACAAATTGCGTGGACTGACTCGTTGCCATCGATAAAGTACCTGTAGAGACAGTCTGCGACACAGGAGTAGTTGAAGATACGGTGGTCACGGATACCCTTGCTGAAGCCGGAGCAGAAGTTTTGGCAGGTTTCGGCTGCGTAACCTTTGCAGGCTGCGCAATTGCCTTTTCTACCTTTTTCTTCTCCTGACGGGCTTTTGTTTTTCGTTTCTTTTTCAAGTTAACGAAAATTTGCCTATCATTTAAACCTTTTATTTTCATATTTTTTATTGCCTCAGCAGTATAGTATCCGGGAACACCTTCTTTATCCCAGGTCAAGGCTAATACTTGAATTTCCTTATCCTCTTCAGCCAGCCGGGCCGCTAGTTCTTGTGGTGTTTCCACCACAGTATGGCTAGGTGTCCCTGCTGTCTGTTCTTCCTCCTTTTGCTTCACACCTTCGGCATCCATGTACTCACTAATGTAAGCTTGCTCATACACGTTCTGCTCATCCTGGGCAATCGGAATTTCTTCCGATTGCGCTTGACTTTCTACGCTAGACAAGTACTGACTCGCATCCATAGATGTTTGTATCGCTTGTGGCGTAGGTAAGCCAGGCGGCGGTGGCAGCATTTCCGTCTGCAGCTGCGTCACAACTTGTGGTTGCGGTTGCAACTGCGTGACAGAGGATGCTGTCATCGCAGATTCGGCTACTTGGGGGTCGGCGATCGAAATATACAATAATGCGTCTTCGTCGTCCACCTCCTTGCAGCTTTTCTCTCCCAGGAGTGCGGAATTATCCTCATCCTCACTTTCCAATTCTGTGACGTCCTCGTCCACTAGACCCGTTTGAACTGTGGGTTCATTATCAGGGTCTAGTATATCAGATTTCGTCCTGAAATCGGATTGTTTGGTTTGATTACCATATGAATAGGTAACCATGGGTAATTCCGACGGCAGAGGCCTCCGGTGAATACACTTTTCAGGAAATTCAATAGTATACAACGGATAATCAGCCGGTATACATCTGATCTGACCCGTCTGAAGAGTAGGCGTGTCTGGTGATAGGCCATATCGCAGTGACGGGGTTTTACTACCGAATTCCGCATAGTAGAATCTGACGTAGAAAAAGCAGTTGGCCCAATAATCCTTGTTATGGGTAATATTGTCCTTTGCTTTTTCCGTCGAAATTGGAGAACCTATTTTGTTGCGCAAGTGCAACTGAATAGGCATAAAACCAAACCTATTTTGCCATGTCGTAACCCTCTTGCCTTTTACAGCATGTTCAGGTTCCGTTGGCGGTAATGATGCTACTATGTCGTAATTCTGTAAAACCCTGTCATCGGTCTTCCATGCCATCTTCTTTATTAATTCTGCATCCTCCTTCGAGTAGGATTTGAGGAAATTATAATTCAATAATTCCCTCAGTATGTAATCGTACTCGGCACGGCTATGAGGCCAGAAAACAAAGAATGGTAGAGGAATTAAGTTGCATGCCTTTTCCAACACAGGGAACTTTGTTGAGTCCATGACATGCTCATAATTCCTCAAGTCCGCCATCCAGTGATCCCTGTCGTACTTAGCCATACCGGTGTCGATTTCCACTGGTTCGTAGCAGTCCGTTCCGAGTTGAAACAATTGAAGCTGCTTCGACCAGTCCTGTCGAGGAGTCTTATTCATGGCAAGACCGGCTGTGATATACCATACAACATCTACAGGATCCGTCAATTTGAAAAATGAAACCCCTTGCAACATTTCTGTGTGCAGTCGGTTTATCACCTCGTTTGTCCTATTGACCTGTTGTTCCATTGTATCCATGTCCTCCGGATCACTTACGTCTTCCCACTGATTTGTTTTCTTTTTGCTTGGACCAGCTTTTAGCGCCTTGGGATAAACCCCAGACAGTAAAGTGTGGTCCGTAGCTTTAGCGGGATTTTTAATATCCGCAGGACACGAATATTCTGGCAAGTCATTATGAAATTGTGTAGCCCACCTGGCCATTACCTCTTGCCGCATCATATGGTAGACCTTGAACAACTGCCTCTTTACGATGTCCTTCTCATCTACAAAGTTTCGATCCTCGAACCCCGTTAGGTCTTGAGAGTACACCGTATAAAAGCGGAAGGCCAAGGTCTTCACTTGGGCCGGCGATACAATATCATGGGGGTACGTTGCCGTAACCCCACTCAATTCACCGCAAAACCCGTAGTGAAAGAACCCTAAAAATACGGCAATTGAATAATAAGTGTCCAGGCCAGCATACACAATTTCTGTGTCTTGAATCTTGGGGGCCAAGAACTTTTCTCGAATCTTTTTGTCACCGAAGTCGCATTGGTATTTGCCGACATCAGCCAAGTAAAATTCGGTGAAAAGTCCTTTTAACCCAAGGTTTTCAGGACACAATCCTAAATCACGAGCGTGATTAGCCATGGGCCCCGTCATCAATCTGACGCAAATTTCACAGTCCCAATATTTTCCAAATCCTTGGAGTATACGGGCCTGTATAATTTTCGTCTTATCATGAGCCGAGGCCCCTGACCCGGATCCGTAGACGTTCAAAATTGCAACCAGATCGTCCACAACTTTGAAACCGACCAAGAAACGATCCACCGATGCCAGGAATGAAATCAAAAGATCCCATTCCTGCGGCTTCACTGTTGTAAGGTCGATCACAAAGCTGGAACCATCTATGTGTGCAAATGACACCAGCCTAGCGAACTCTTTCCCTTCCGGGTTCTGGATCGCTACCTTATAAGGTATTATACATACCTCGGTCTTCTTGACCTTTTCGACGTCAAATCCGACAACGCCTAGCCCCCGAAACTGGCTTGTGGCCAATTGCTTCAGGATCGGTTCGACGTTGCCGCCGTGAACCCGTTCGGGTTCCATTGGTCGTTGCGGCCAATAACCCATCGCGCCGGCAAACCATTGTTCGATTTCTCCGACGCGGACCAGACGCTTGATGTTGTAATCTAAAAATCAAAAAGAATTTGCCCCTTGACCCTTTATAAATCAGGCATTAGGCCACCACCACCAAATAAATAATCAACTTTGACCGGCACCAAATTAGGAAAAAGATTTAGCGTGGGGAAAAATAAATTAATTAGTGAGGTTAGGTGTCAAAGTCATAAAGTAAGCAGGCCCAGTGATTAACGCAAATGCTACACCAATTTTTCAGGAACCTCACATTTGCACCACCTTTTGCTTCTCGACGTCAGCTGCCATCGATTTACCACTTACCCTAGCGATAACTTCACGCCTCGGTACCAAAATTAAATAGTGAATAAATAACCAATTAAGGTTTTAATTAATTCAAGAAATAAATTTAGTAGACCAGGGGCTTAATAAAACCAAAAATAAATGCTTCGGAGTCGGATCCAAGGTAAAAACCATTAGACTTTGGCTTTTTAGGGCCGTAAATCCATTAGGTTTTTTCTTTTCACCTATCCTAACATTTTTAGAAACTTTTCTTCGAACTCGTTGTCCCCTTGGTTGGCCCATTCAGAAAATTGAGCGTGAAGAAATCATTCCTAAGACACCTAAATGGGCGAATTCGTCCCACATACCAAGAAATAATTAAATAAAAACTAACCGTCAGTCAAAAAATAACGATTGTTTTGGCGGCCTTGCGGTTGGCCCGCCTTGATGTGGTCGGCGTGTGCGCAATAATTTCGCGCGAAAGGCGCAACGCCTAATTTCGACATTTAAAAAAATGTTTAAATTTTTTTTCTAAAATTTTGCGTTGTATCTTCTAAAGTAAACAAAATGTTAAAGAACACTTATCGTTACTTCAATATCGATACAATATACGAAATTACCAAAAATAATTTTATCGGGTCCTTGGGCTGGACGAAAAAATTTGTTCCGAAAACTTTGTGCGACGCGGAGCACAAGAAAAACACGACTTTTGAAATTGAAAATGAAAATTGGTCGTAAACCTCCCAAAATGTAATCCAAAAATTTTAGCGTTGGGTGTACAAATTAACAATATTATTCTGAAAATTTGACCCTTCGCTACCCAAAATTTAAGAAAGGTATTAAACAAATATAAATCGGTTAAATAACACAGAAAATAAAAATTTTATTCACATAAAATACACGTATACGGCATTTTCCGCTAAAAATTTTTAGACACCGAAATAACGACCGGATGATCTTCGGTTTCGGCGGGATTTCCAGTTGCGTTAACTGGAGTATCCCGGAAGACCTGCGACATTTCGTGTCGAGACCATCTGGTACCTTCGTATCGAAAGTGTTTTAGCCTACTTGCCGATACGACCTGCTTTTTAAGCGGGTTATTCCAATGCGCTATTGTGAGCACATTGTCTTTCAATCTTTTATCATCGATGACGATATATGGTCCTTGCCAAGGTAACCCCAATTTTTTCTGTCTGTCTACTTTCAACAGAACCCAATCTTGATTTTTAAAACCAGAAGTTTTAATTTTGTTATCAAAATATTTCTTGCTGTCCTTAGCGGCTTTTTGTATGTTTTCGGCAATACTTTCGTACAAATTTGTAAGATGGGTAGTCAAAACATACTTGTAAGCCTCATAGTCATTGGGCATGACTATTCTAAGGGCAGCAGTGAAATTGATACCAAAATTAGCTTCATGCCCCCGCAGCAGTGAAAACGGCGAGCATTTTGTTGCTGCGTGAGGTGTGGCATTATATGCAAATACCACTGCACTGAGGTACCTTGGCCACTTATTGTTATCCTCAATTGCAACTTTTGGCAGCTGCTTTATTAGAGTTTGGTTAAATCTCTCAACCATACCATTACCCTGTGGGTGGTATGCTGTTGTGAAAATTTTTCTGCACTCTAACAGTTTACAGACTGCTTTCATAAGATCTGAATTAAATCCAGATCCGTTATCACTAAGAAGTTTTCTTGGGGTACCGTGCCTAAATATCACATGCTCTAAGAATGCATCCACTATGGTTTCAGCTGTCTGATCAGGAATCAATATAGCTTCAACCCATTTAGTGAAATAATCCTGAAAGACAATGACATATGGGCGACGTTCCCTCAAGGGAGCAATCCCTACTATGTCCACAGACACAATATCGAAGGGACCCTCCGGTATAATGGGTATCAATGGGGATATGGAGCTTTTACCGGGAGTAGCCACTTGGCAGACAGGGCAAAACTTCAACCAATTTCTGACATCTTTTTCAATGCCAGGCCACCAGAACCGCTGTTTGACAATACCCAGAGTTCTTTTGAACCCTTGGTGTGTCAATATAACGGCTCCGTGATATTGGTGAAGTATGCTGTCTCTGAGGGAATTCGGGACCACGATCTGATCATGGCCACGTCCCTCAGTTTCCCTATAAAGAACTCCGTTATCCTCATAGAATCCACTATGATACTTCGTAGTGCTTTTGACCCCTAATCTTTCCCAAATTGGGGTAAGATTAGTGTCTTCTTTTTGCAATTGAGCGATAACATTTAGATCAATTGGATAATCGATCTTATCATCATCCTTTTCTTCCTTTTCTCCTTCCTTCACCTCTTCAAACTCCTTTTCTCTATTCGGGAAAAGCCAAGCAATATTTTCAGGATCATTGGGTACAGATGTACCCTGTTCTTGATTTTGTGCACTCTGATCCTGAAGTTTTGCTTGTCTTCTAGTTGTGACTGCATCAACTACCGTAAGCTTCTGCATTTCATTTCTGCTCTGCAATACATCTTTGGTAGTTGGTGCAATGTTGTCATTTCCTACCGTCAATTCCTGGATATCCGTCAATTCCTTGGTCTGCTCGGGGACAATTTTTTCGTCTCTACTTTCAACTTCTTCGTCCCTCATCCTCTGAAATTGTTGTACCAATATTTGGGTTTCAACTTCATTGGTTTGAGTTCCAAAATTACGAAATTGAATTTTGAAGACATATTCCCATTTTGGTGGGTTTTTGTCCTTAGCGTCTTCGGGTTCATCTTTTCTTGAGAGAAAATCAGCCATTGCGTTTTGTCTACCGGGCACATACTCCAACCTATGATTAAATTGATTTATAATGGAATACCATCTTTTCAACTTATCATTAGTTTGAGTATTAACTTTCATAGATAAGAGAGGTTTATGATCAGTTTTGATCAATACTTTTTGCCCAAACAAATAGTGCTGGTAAACTTTAAGACCATAGACAACCGCTAGGCATTCTCGCTCTGTAGCACACCACTTCCTCTCGTCTTCCTTAAGGATTCAGCTGCTATAGGCTATTACCCATTGGTCATCTTTAGTCCTCTGATAAAGTACTGCTCCCAGTGCAGTTCCACTGGCATCTGTTTGGAGAATGAACTCCGCAGTTCCATCCAAAACAGGATACCGTAGAAATGGCACTGAGGTGAGTGCTTTTTTCAGTCCCTCAAACGCTTGGCGATGTTCCTCTGTTGCCTGGAACTTCTTCTTTCCCGTAGCGGTAAGCTTATACAACGGTTCTGCAAGATTTGCAAGGTTTGGGATAAATTTCTTACACCATTGCAGTATCCCCAGAAATCGTTGCATACGCTTAATGCTATTGGGAAATTCGAATTCCGTAATAGCCTTCACTTTTTTCGGATCTGGTGAGATTCCATTTTCGTCCAGTATGTGTCCAAGAAAATGAACACTTTTTGGAAGAAATTCGCACTTCTCCGGTTTAAGTGTTAGCTTTGCTTTCCGAAGATCTTGCAAGACCAACTCTAAATTCTCCAAATGTTCCTCATAAGTTTTGGAGAACACAATGATATCATCAATATAAACCAGGCAGATTCTCCAGACTAGACCATGCAACACTCTCTCCATCATTCTCTGAAACTCTGCAGGTGCATTTTTAAGTCCGAAAGGCATAACTTTGAACTGATATAGGCCTTCCTGACATATAAATGCAGTTTTCTCCTTGCTACTCTCCTCAAGTGGGACTTGCCAATATCCAGACTTTAGATCCAATGTGGTATAAAATTTGGCATTACCTAGACAATCCAAATAATCATCCATTCTAGGTATAGGGTACCTATCGTCCTTAGTTACCTCATTTATACCTCTGAAATCCACAACTGGTCTCGTGGAACCGTCCTTTTTCCCAACTAGGAAAAGTGGAGCAGCCCACGGTGACCGGCTGGGTTCAATAACTCCTTTATCTAACATGTCTTGGACTTGAGCTCTAATCCCTGATCTTTGGTTAATGGGAGCTCTGTAATAATGTTTTGCCACTGGCATTGCATTACCAGTATCAATTTTGCACGTAAGATACGGTGTTGTAGTTAAGGGATCATTGGGTAAGCTGAAGACATCCCTGTATTTAGACAGTTTTGCTACAGCTGTTTCCTTTAATTCCTCATTGATATCAGCCTTGGAGATCATTTTATATAGCGCTTCCCTAAATGCCAATGCATCATGCACGGACATTCTGGGAGTGGCATTAAAATTATCTTCAACACTAAATATCCCACAACTCGTACTTTGTACATCTGATACTCCTGAATTTTCTTGTAATATTGAGTCACAGTAGCCTACAACCTGATTAGGTTGCAATTGGCATCCGGAACCCGTATTATTCGAAATCATCAGAACAAAGTCTTCCCATTTACCATCAACCAGTGTGCTATCAACTCTGAATTTCCTTTCTTCTTTATTTCCATCTATGACCAAACAATTGAGATCTGTTTTAGACGATCGTTCCCATAACCTTGCCTTAATAAGCACATCAGTTCCGTGTGGTACGTATACTTTCGTACATGATACCACTGGAACCACTATACCTAATTGGCAGATCCTGGGGTATTGATCCTCTTCAGGACTTGAATGTACTATAGGTGCTTCCCCTATACAATCAATAGCTTGTATATGACTCGCGTGATCTTTAAGTACAACACTTATAGCTTTCTCAACTCCATTAAGTTTCATGATACCTTTACCAAAATCTATCATTGCTCCAACATCCGGATGTGCTAAGAAATCCGTTCCAATTATGAGATTTTCCTCCGCATTAGGAATGATTATGGCTTTCACCAAGAAAACTCCAAATTCACAATGCATCTTGAACTGTATGTAACCATGTGCATGTACTACTGCACCATCAGCAACAGTGACTTTTAGTATCTCAGGATATCCGGTATATTCTTCATCAAAAGCTTCCTTAAGAAACCATGAAGACATCACTGAACACTGAGCACCAGTATCCACTAAAGCCTTGGTGTTAGTATTACATATGGTCACATTAATGTGAAATGGGAGAGTTCGAGGAAATTTAGAAAACCTTAATCGTTCCTCCTGATTAGGAATTATCCCATGCTTGAACGCTTTCGTAACTTTTGAATAATCTTCTTTCATCATGGCACACTTCAATACTCCAGGCCATTTCATCTCACTAACACCTTGACCCGTAGTGACAATGCTATTAACACTTCCAGCAGATCCCAACTCTGTCTGACTGGACGTGGATGGTTGACTACTGGAAATGGCTTGCACACTTGGGCTAGGGTTACTGATTTGAACCTGACCTTGAGGGGGAGCTGTGATCAGGGGCTGGCAGTTGTGGTGCCATATAGAGCTGGTCATTCCGCAATCTATTCTGGTAATCCATGAATCGTTGATAAGTATCATAATTCATGGTATCACCATAATAACCTACGGCATGAGCACCTCTACTGCTCCCGCCAACATATCCTCCTCTAAAGCCTCCAAACTGTTGCCTGAAACCTCTGTTTCCACCATATCGATTATCCCAATTACATCCTTGTGCATTTTTCCATTGAAGGGTTTTACATTCGGACGTGTCATGAGAATTATTTCTATGGTATCGACAATATGGTTTCCTGAACTCGTTTCCACCAGGTTTTTGGGGTTTGCCCTTATTAACTTTGGCAGAAATTTCATTCAATTTAGCATCAGTTTTTTGGCTTATCTCCTGATAACACTGAGCCAACTTTGCAATCTCCTGTGATAACTTTGCTAGAACAGAATCACTGCTAGGTTCCTCAGGCTCTTTTCCCTTTTGGGGAGTAGTAGCCATTTGAGTCCCCTGTGAGTTATTCTCTTCTATAGAAGTATCAGAATCCTTCTTTTCTGACACTAGGATCGGGGCTTGCTTCTCTCTCCTTGCTTGCTGTCGCATAGCTTTATTTTGAAACTGCCTTTGTGGGGCATTGCCAAATTTATTTCTACCGACATAAGCCACTTCAGCTTGCCCTTCACCCATCGTCACCTCATTTATCACAATTGGAGATTCCGGAGTTCCTCTCTTTTTATAAGCAGCTGTGTTCCGCTTATCAATCTTGTGCACATCCTCTGCTAAATCGTGCCATGTTTCATACTTGTCTCTTTGATCTAGCAACTCCATCTGATACTCTTCAGATGCTTTATACAAAAAGGTATCAATTATGAAACGATCTCTGAACTCTTCGGTCTTATTAGGATATAATCTATCTACTAGCACACTAATTCTCTTGAGGAATTTCACTGGAGTTTCATCAAATTCCTGCTTTATGTTCATCAGCTCCCTTGTTTGCATACCGCCATTTGAATCCAGAGCTTGCACTTTGAGCAACTTTCTTCGGGCTTTTTCGTAACTTTTGAACCTTTTGGCAGTAGCTTTCGGTACACCATTAGAAAGCACTCGTAAGGCAGCCAGCTTCATTTTATCAGTAGTTTCTGAAGTAAATTCTGCCTCTAAATCATTTAGGAAGCTGAGAACTTGTGTCTCAGTCATGTCATCGAGGAGTAGCTTTGGCTTTACAGCCTTCACTATATCTGACACAGTAGGCTCCAATCCATCCACTGAGGAGTCATCAGAATCTGATGAATTTCCTTGTGTGGACTTTTTGGATCGTTTGTGCTTCGACGTAGTATGTTTGCTTTCCTTATGACTACCTGCTGCTTCCTCATCAGCCTCTTGGAAAAATTGAGCAACTATATCACTTGCTTGTTCTCGAACAGCAAGCGGTTCAGTTACCCGTTTTTCCGTAGAAACCTTTGATTTCACAGCAGGTTTGACTGTGAACTTTTGCTCTGACTTATCTGCTTCCATCTGCCGTAACCTTTGGTCATTGGCAATACAGGTTGCAGACGTCGTTGGCAAAGTTCTACACATATCCTGAGTTTGCAATGGTCTGTCTGTAGTCATACTCACTCGGATATCCCTTTCCTTTTGATCCAGGACGAATCTTTCCAATAGTCCTTGGACTCCGACCATCGAATCGGCCATTTTATCAATTTTGACGTTTAGTCGTCGAATTTCGTCGTCCTTTTGACTCATTTCAAAACGTAAATCGTCCAGTGGATCATGATGGTAATCGTCCCGAATAATATTATCCATATTTTCGTTAACGTATTCGCGATGATACGTATCAAATCGTTGTCGAGGTCGTCGAAAACGTTCCTCTCTAAATTGATCAAATGGATCAATATGATCCTCAGCCAATTTCGGCCTTCTATCAATAGGCGCTAATAATTGAGCGTCTCTATCGTCGGCAGTCAATAGTTCCTTTGCGGTGGCCATATTATTGATATTATTGCTGGCCATTATAGGCGCTACGGAAGTGGGAGCGCTTACTGGGTCCAATTTTACCTCAGCCCGCTGGCTTATGGCACTTGAGTCAGAGCCTTTCCGCTTGCTCGTAGTATTAGATACCACGGGCAGTGGGAAAGATTTATCCGACTCATCATGCCTTACACCAGGCGGAGTCCTCGGCAAAGTCGTACCAGAGGCTAAATCCTCAGTATTTTTGGACATTTTGAGCCCTAAGTCTTTGTAAAAACCTTTAGGTTTTGTGACACCTCGAGTGACTCTGCGCTCTTCCGTATTGCAAGTGTCAGAAGCCACCACTTGTTATGTTTACTTCTCTGCTTAGATCCGAAGATGTCAGCAATATAACTCAAGTCCTATCGGCTTGTACTCAATCAACTACTGTAGGTCACTCAAAGGAGCTTCCTATTAGCAATCAACTGAACACAGTGCAACAGTCCTTAAGCAGAAATAAACACAACCTTCAGTCACTAATAAGTAACTGGAAACTCTAACTCTTGCAATCGAAGGGCACTCAGGGTCTCCCCAGATGCCTCCTAAAGGTTCACACAAATACACAGAACTCACTTCAATAATATCCAAAAGGACTGGGGCTTCACCTTGGCTTGGCTCCCGTGTAAGACGACTCCCTCCAACCGCTCAATGCGCGAGTAATAATAATAGTATAAATAATAAATAATTATTATAATAATATTATGCAAATATGGTGTGGGGCTGTCAGCGTCGGCCTTTACTAGGCGAAACAGTACAATATAATTTATAACGGACGCGACTCGCCCGAAACACACCAAAGTACGAGAATGATAAACATTGCTCTTTTTGGTCGAATCGTAACTTTGTCGATTCACCAATTTTGCATAGATGTGGGATTGCTACTGCCGTAAGCACATCCCCAACACGAAAAAGTGCTGAAACCCCCCTCCCAGGCGTCGGAGCTCCGTTACATGTATGGTTGGGTGATGTTGGGTTCATGGTTGGCCAAGTTGGGGGGGGGTCCCCTAACCCCCCAAGTACAGGTATGATTACGATTATATGATTTATGAACACAAAATTTAAATCGAATTTTTGAGATATATGATCATTTTTGAGATATGATTCAAAAAGCTCAAAAACACTTGAATAAAGCGTTTATAAACATTTTCAAGCGAAACACAAGGATTTTAAGACGAAAAAAAATTTTCCACGTGTGGAAAAAAAATTTGACCCCTTTCCACATTTGTGGAGAAAAGTTCGTCGAAAAAAACAGTGCATCGAATCACTGTTTTTTCCCCGGGGTCTTTTCCCTAAATGGGGACGGGGGTCAAAATTTTTTTCCCGATTTTCCCGGAGTGGTTTTTTCGCTTAAAAATGCTCACAGACACTTAATTTTAGTGGTTTTTTAGCTTTTTTAGCTTTTTAGCCGTTCAATCATTAAAACTGAGGAAAAAATTGAAATTTTCGAGTTTGAAGTCCAATCTATACAAGCATTTTCGGACAATTTTTGATTTTTTTAAAGTTTTCGTTATTTTTAATGGAAGCTAAGTCGTTTATGAAGATCAAATATTCTAGAACGCTGGATTATGAATCTAATTTTTATTTCATGGTCCAATTTTCAAGTCATTTCAATCATTTTACATAACTCGAGCAAAGTCGTATTTAAAACATGCAACGAAAATTCAATAATCAAGCAAACAATCAAAAATTCGGATTCTTGAACCAGCAAGAGCTTTTTTCATAGTTCCCTACTGATGTTTTTTTAATCCTTTTTTGAATGCAAAAAGTTTATGTTCACAAAATTCGGAAATTTTTGCAGACGACGAAGAGATTGTGAAAATAAGCCAAACAAATCATGATTTTAGTTCGATAATACTTGAACGCAACACCACAATTTCAGAAACCACTTTCTAGAAAAAGAGATAATACACAGTTTAGGTGTCAACTAAAGAGAAGTAGATACTCTAAGGATCGAGTCTTAGCCGGATTATAGCAATTAATGATTGGGACAATCAAAGGGTTCGTTTGACCTCTAAAATACACCAAAATGCATCTTTTCGACCTCAATTCCCCCAGAAAATTTTTTGCTATTTGGCGAAAGAGTCCAAAATGTTATCGCATTTTCTAGATTTTTTCGTTGAAAACACCGATTTGGCGACAAAAAGAAACTGTGCGCCGAAAAGTAGAGCAAATTCCAATCGATTAGTTCAATTTTAATTTTTTTCTCAATGTTGCGAAGATTTTTTCAGCGTTTTAGAGTGTAAAAAGCCGGAAAAAGCACCGGGGCAGCTGCCCCGGCTGAAATGTCTGCCCCGGGACAATAATGATTCAAATATATCTGCAGCCGGCCACCTCATGAAAAGCCAACTGTAAAAGATGTTGGCGTGCTCATTTCTTACGTTTCTGACCATTTTTTGTTTAAAAATAATCATTTTCCTGATCGATTATAAACTTGTAATTCTGAAATATATTCAAGAAATTTCTAATTTTTTTATATCCGTCATATCGTCACAAACTCGCCGTCATTCATCCTTTTTCACAATCTAGCCTAGCCTAATGAAGTGATTAAACTTTTTATAAAAAGGCAACATGCAGCCAACCCCATAGGGATGGGTAGGGGGGTATTACTCCTACCTAAAGTCCTAAAAATTCATCACTGGGTACCTAATTTTGAGGTAAAATGAAATGTTTAGTGGACATTTAGCTATATTACCCCGCAAATTTGCAAATTTACCCCTACCTGAAAATTTTGAATTGGGGACCTCTCGCAACATGGATGAATTTTGCCGTTCAATGTGATCATGTCCCTGCTCAGTACAACATACTTACAAATGTTTTCCGATTTTAGAACTTGCTTTTCTTATGCTTTTTGCTTTATACTTCTACAATTTTTTCGGTTTGTAGTCAATCAATATTCGAAATGGCTTTTCGTGCCCAGTTTGAGAAGAATAATGAAATAGGAGTATTCGCGAAATTAACTAACGCTTATTGCTTGGTCGGAATTGGTGGTTCGGAGAATTTTTACAGGTTAGATTTTCCCAACGAAAGAATTGTTCTTTAATTCTTGCATTATTCACTAACGAGTAAAAATTTTGCAGTGTATTCGAAGGAGAGCTAGAAAATACTATTCCAGTTGTACATACACAAATCAGCGGCTGTAGAATAGTAGGCCGACTAACCGTTGGTAAATTTTTAAATGGTTGACCCGAGGCAGTTTTCTTGCGAAAAATATCACTTTCAGGTAACAGGCATGGTCTCTTGGTACCAGTTGGCACGACTGACCAGGAATTACAACATTTGAGAAACTCCATTCCAGAGAGCGTTAAAATCAGGCGAGTAGAAGAAAGATTATCTGCATTAGGAAACGTTATCGCTTGTAACGACTACGTTGCTATAGTTCACCCAGATTTGGATAAGGTAATAATATATTAAATCTTACTTGTCGCTGATACTAATTTACTGGTCGAGCTCCGTCGCAAATTTGGAAAGCAAAATTTTAATTTTCGAAACTCACACTCTGGCGAAAAGCCTAATGGAACATCCTTTCAATAGAATTTTGAAATGAAATCTATCGGAAGAAGTGCCATAGGAACTCGCCTATAAATCGTGGACCATGTGGCTAGCCATTGGGCAATCCAAGGCCTGTAGCCAGGGGGCTGAAACATTTTTTTCACTAAATTTAGTGTAAAATTGGCATTTCTGACTTGACTTTTTCTTGTAGAAGAAACCAAAGGTTTTTGTGCCTTTTTTAACAAGCCTCAAGAACGTCTATTTTCTCTGCGCTTCGCGACATGAGTATATTTTTTACGGTTTTTAAGGACAAAAATTAAATTTTTCGAACTGTTTTTCAGATTTTTTGGCGGGGAAAATTTATCATCTTTTTCAAGGACCTCATAAAAATTCTGGGGAATCAGTGACCCCGGGACCCGAAAACGTCGCCGGACCTTCCTCAGACCTCGTGACTCTTACATGTATATCTCAGTGAAACCGTCTATTTCCAGGAAACGGAAGAGATTTTGGCGGACGTGCTAAAAGTAGAGGTTTTCCGGCATACGATAGCAGAAAATGTTCTCGTTGGAACGTATTGCGCCTTATCCAATCAAGGAGGACTTGTAGATTTTTCTCTTGTTCTTCATACTTGAACTTGAACAAATGTACTTTTTTCTCTTTTCGAGGTTCATCCGAAGACGAGTATTGAAGATCAAAATGAATTATCATCTTTACTTCAGATTCCTATTGTTGTGAGTATTGATACCTTTCCTTATACGTGAAAAATGTGCTGACTTCTGGTGTTCATCAGTCCCGATAAATTCATGTGAAATTCTAAAAATTTTAGGAGTATAAAGTTCAAATATTCGTGAATAAATGAAGCAAGTAATCAAAAACTTGAATCAGCCGATAAGCAAGAGTTTCGCCATCAACCAGCATTGTTTTTCCTGATGCTGCACCTTTGTAAAATGCTTGAACTTGACTTGACGCAGTGTTGCGATTGTTAATCTTTTTGAAATTGATTTTGATTATCCTCAGCTGATTAATGAGTAAATATTTCAAGCTTTCCTTCCTTAACGTATGCGTATTGGAGAATCCTTTGATTACGCATAATCAGATTTCAAGGATTTTACCTTTCTAGGCTGGTACTGTAAACAGAGGCAGTAACTTAATAGCCGCCGGTCTATGTGTCAACGATTGGTGCGCGTTTTGCGGTCTTGATACGACTAGTACAGAAATATCAGTCATCGAAAATATTTTTAAAATCGGTGATCATCAGCCTTCAAATATCACAAATCAAATGCGCGATTCTCTGCTTGATAGGTTTGTTGGAGTAACAAAGAATGTTTTTTACTGTATTACATACTCTGACTTTTTTAGCTTGACGTGAAGAATTTACGGGTTTGTAATGTGATTTGACTGTAAATTGCCGGATGATATGATTTTGGTCATAGATTTCTATGCCCTAAAGAAACGCAAGAATAAAAGATTGCCAAAATGCTATGGTTTATAGTGCATAATGTCCCAGGAAAAATTGTTTAAAGAATAAGCGAAAGCTATCTTTATTGATGCCTTAAAATTTTTTGGTTTTCTTTCTTGAAGCGTTTTATTCATGGTTTCCGTATCAAATTATTTTGCTTCGTTGATATTGATTTCAGTCTCCAATGTTGTTTTAGAATTGTGATATTGGAATGTTGGCGTCTGCCCGGGAACGGCGGTCGAATGCTGGCGCCAAGATGGCGTCTCTTTTAAACAAGGAAGATTGCGACGATTTTTATAAATCGACATATGGTGGCTTTTTCGACGTAGGAAGTTAAATTTATTTTACCTGTCACATTGATGAATGAAAGCATTTTTTTGACCTTGCGGAAAAAGTATTTAGGTTTTTTGATTGAATTATTTTAGGGATAGGCCGGGTATTCGGATCCGCGGATATTAGCCTAAATCTTTGGATCCGGATCCGCTGAGTCAAATTTTTCCAGATTCGGTTTGGATCCGCCGAACCGAATCATTTTGGATCCGGATTCGCTGCTGTCGAAGATTGAGACCTCTTCATTATCGAATCTTTATTCATTTCAGTTTGCATTAAGTTTCACAAAAATCACAAGCCAACGGCAGCTAAATTATACTTGACAAATAGCAATTTTCAACGGTATCACCCAGGGTTTTTTCAGCAAGAGTTAGCGCAATTGACAAATGATACTTTGTTCGTCTAAAATTAATGTCTGAAAATCATGCTTGAAGTTGGTACTTTCAAAAGGAATAAGACTCTCATCTGATTCTAACCGAATTAGTTCACTCTTACATTATGAGCCTAGTTAAAAAAATACCTTGGTCGCTATATTTATATCTTCTGATTTGTGCTGAGCATCGGGTACAAAAATAAAACGTTACCCGGGTAATTCGGGTACCCGTTTCAATTATCGATAAATTTTTATAATAATGAAATTAGACATCATAAAAAAATTTATTTTTTTTTGTGCCACAAAATTTGCATTTTACACATACGGATTAATAATTTACATTTTCATACTGTTCTACTGATATTTTACGATAACATACTTCATTTACATTATCTTTTCATACCTTATATAATTACCGGGGTAATTCGGGTATCCGGGTAATGACTGGTCAGGGTACCCGGGTAACAAATTTTCTCCGTGTTCAGCACTACTTCTGGTTCAATATGATCTTCTTCATCCTCAGTGCTGCTAGCTCTAAAATCATTAAATGAACCAATTTCAAGCTTATTTTCAGTTTTTTTGCTTTTTAGCTGGCGCTGGAATTACGATCTAGGTTTGATCATTGAGATTACTAACTAAGGTTTTAATGTTCCAACTACATTCTATAAAATTGAAAATGTATTCTCTGTTTCCATTTCTTTAATAATTAACTCTATTGTTTCGAAATTTTCGAATCTGGGATCGATATTCAGCTGGAAAGCTTCTACAAATAAACCGATTCCTCTTACGTCTAAATTCCTAGCATATATATCATCAATAACTCATTGACACCGTAGAAATATAAATTCATATAATAATCCCTATATACGCTATCATATAAAATCTATATCCGGTTATATCTTTCATTTAGGAAGCAAATTTTTTTGTATCCGGGTCCGCTGAACCCATTTTTTGGATCCGGATCCGATGTTGTCAAAAAAGTGGGTCCGGCCCATCCCTAAATCATCTCCGATGCACGTTATTTTTGAATTTGTTGAAAAAACACTAATATTGCTTCAATAAGTGATTTGAAATGAGGTTTTCTGATTTTTGAAATTTTGGCAAAGTGCAACGGTTTTTAGATCAGGGTTTTTTCCGCACAGTGCGGACATTTTTGGGCTACAGAAAGGGATTTTTTTCAGGCGTTTCTACTACTGGCATTGATCATTGATGGACAGGTGCATTTCTGTGCAATTTAGAAGTTTAAAATTTTGAATTTTTTCCGGTGCTCTACCCCGGCAATGACAATGAATAATATTCACTACAGCTGAGGTGAAGCACAACCAATAGAATGTTCAGTAAATTCATTTCTCAATTATTCTTGATTATTTACATGAATCTGCTATGTCTGCTAAAGTGTGTATAACTCGTCACTGTAAGAATTGGAATTCTCACGATGAATATTAATTTGTTGATTTTTCACATTTCTCCATACATTTATTTAATACCATCACTTTTCTAGGGAAAATCTAAACTGAGTATTAAAAATCATATCTACAATACATGTTCCAAATTTTCTGTTCAAAAATCCTCCGGTGCTACTCACCGGAAAAGTTGAACGTGCGTGGTTTTCAGGAGTTAAATCATTTCGATTATCAAAGTTTTCTGAACTTTGTGAACATAAATTTTGTCATTGTAGAACGACGAATACAGGATTTTCGACTGAAAATGTAAAGTTTTTACTTTAGAGGGTTGAAAAGACGTTCTAGAATATCAAAATCTAGAAATTGAGTGAACTAAAAAATCATTTGAAATCTATAAATCTTCAGCTCTAATCACAGAAATGACAGTAGCAACTACTAACTATGCTCAATCAGTCTAAAATAATGTTTTTGAGGCTAGAACACCAGATAATTTTCACGCTTTTCCTGGAAATCTACAATTTTCGCTCATCTTACACATTTTTAAAATGATTCCAACTTCGAACGGAAAAAAATTTTCTGGTGCGGAAAAAATTCCGCACGGTACGAATGAAGGCGTGAGGAAAAACCCTGTATTAGGCACAAATATTTTTTTGTATTGATGGTCAACTGTTGAGTCTGCTGCGACACTTAATGTGTACAAGCGATTAACTGAACCATGTACATTGTACATACACGCAAAAAAGCTGTGATTCAGTTTACTCTCTACAGGAAGATGAAGATCACGAATTTCAATCGCCAGTGGAGAGCGAATCTGATGAAGTCGATTCTGACTTTGATATAGAGGAAAATGACGAGGTTATATCGGATCACGAAGACGACGAAAATACATCTAGAAAAAGAAGAGTGATCACTAAAGCATATATAGAACCCGTCTACAAAGTAAAGAATACCATACCAGGTAATTATTTTTGTCCTGTATTTTCTTCATTATAGCACATGAAACTTGCTTTGTAGGTTAGTATTTTTTCAAGATATTCGTGATCGACTAATCTTCATATGGCTATTCTAGTTCTCAACCCACAAATTCTCTTCAAATTTCTTATTCGTATTTCTTTTTGTATGTTTCTACATGCTTTCAATTCTAGGAACTTCAAACCAAACACCAGTCCGTGTCAAAAAAACCCGTCTTTTATGGGATGATGAATCGTCACAAAATAAAGTTATTAGATCGGGTGAGTCAAAGACAATGAACGTGAATCAGAATCGGTCGCTATCCCGCGCTATTATTTTTATTGGTCATATTTTCTTGAAATACTGACTGATAGTCTGATATGTATTCCTATTTAAACTCCATTAATAACGAGAAGAAAATATTTATTTACTTTACTCAATAATAGTGGATTGTCTATCCTGTCAAGCATTTTTGGAATGACATAAAAACTTTTTTTGGAATGACAAGAACTTTTTTGATCTGACATGAACAAAACTTCGTTGTGAGCGAAGGGAGCTTCTGTTCAGAACTACATTGAAGCGGAATAAAATTGAAGTTTCCGAGCTTTCAAAATTCGCAAGCTCATCAAGATTGATTTTTCTCTAATAAACAGCTAGCGAGCAGCATTGAAAAACGTTGTACTCAGATAAAAATATTCTCATTTTGAGATTATCTTTTTTATGCAATTTTTAAGTCGCTGATTTGAACAGAACATTCTTCAGACATTGTGGAGAAGAAACTACGTAAATCAACATTGGAAAAGTCGGAAGCGGCGGCCGAACAGCGGCAGCAGATGAATCAAGAAAGAAACGAACTGAGGGTTCGTTTAGCTCAAAGTAGACGTTATGAAACCGATAATAGTTTGACTCAAGAAGAATTGCTTGAGGAAGCGAAAGAAACTGAAATCGATAATTTAAAATCCTTGGGTATGCACTTTATAGTGATATTAACGGTCTTGGGAAGATATATATGGTGTTCTTCGAAGAAAGTTTCATCAAATTAAGTTCTATCGTTGAACCGATTTAAAACTCAGTTTTGCGACGATCTAAGATGTGTTTCCTGAAGAAGGTTTTAGGGCGGAAACTGTGTCTGACAGTAGTTTACACTACGAAAAGATGCTTTTATGACAAAAAATATATGTTGGACCTAAAAAACCGTACTACTTTGTCGAGCTTCCTCGTGATTTTTACATCTTTACCTCATGTTCCAACGAAAAAGACGACAATAAATCTGCTGTCCAGCGAAACGTTAAAAAGCCTACGTCTGTTGTCAATGTCCATAGACCGAATCATCGTTAAGTTTGACGATAAACCATCTTCGAGAAACTATCCCCCGTGTTGTTTTCAAATTGCATACAATTTTTAGACCTTCGTTTAGGTAGGTTTGAGGGTATGAACCGCACGTGGATTTTTTAACATTCCATTGAGTGGCGGATTTCTTGTCGCTCTTTTTCCTTGAAACATGAGATATTCTGTGAAAAACAAAAGAGAGTTGGCGAAGTAGTACGATTTTACTTGTGCAACATAAGTTTTTTCGTCAGAAAAGTCTCTTTTTAGAAAATGAACAACTTTTAACCCTAAGTTTAACGCCGTTGAGCTAAGTTTGATGACACCGCCATAAAACTTTTTTTCGAGAAACACATTTTAGACCGCCGGAGAGCGGAGTTTTACCAAACTGAGTTTGAAACCCAGTTTAATTAAACCGCTCATGTAACGAAGCCCCATGGTATGGGGGAGTCTGTGAGGAAAAAATTCACCTTTTCCACCAAAGGAGTCCGAAAAACGGTTCAAAAAATATTAATTTCCATCTAAAACCGAGAATATTGACGTTTTTGATCGTTTATTGCTCATAAATTGACATATTTCATAAAAAATTTGATTTTTTCAGTATTTTTGCGACAAAAAAATGGGGTTCCTTCCTAAGATACCACATGGCTAGCCATAGAATTGGAAAAATCCTTTGGAGGGTAGCCCAATGGCTAGTCATAGTGGACGGTAACTCGCTCTTTAGGTAGTGATTTCTCCAACCTATTCATTTTCAATTGTATATCATTTCACATTTTTATTATATAATATCAAACTGTAAATTAGTTACCACCTTCCAACGCTTTCCTAAATGACTTTTTTGTGTTTCGTTTATTTTAATTTTCCTCTCAATTTTTCAATCCTTCTGCAGAACGATTTCAACAATATGAACTCGAAAAAAAGAAATTCAATCGTTCGATAAAACAGCATCACATTCAGGGTCCGGTGATTCGCTATTTTTCGACCAATATGCCGTTGGGCGAAAACGAACGATGTTCCAGAACCTTTATTTCGTTTAGCGACGATAAAATTTTTCGAGAAATTTTTTCGTCGTTTGATATCAAAAACTCTGGCGGTAAAACGATAGATTTCGAAAGTAAAAAACTTTGCCCTATTACGGGATTGCCGGCCAAATATAAAGATCCGGTTACGAGTTTGTATTACGCGAACGTGGCGGCTTTTCGAACCATACGAGAGGCATACCATCAGCACGTTGAGAAGCATGGCGACAAAAAAGATGCGTCAGTATCAAAATGGCTTAGTTATAATAATCTCAAATCAAATTTTGCTTAGGTATATTTGAGGACCCATTTCTCTAAAAATTTGAAAATATTTTTGCCACGAATTGAAAATCATGTTTCACAGAAATTAAGTTGCGGTCACCACATGGTTTCAGAATTACCTGTTCGTCGGTTCGTTTTATGAAATTTTCGACTGTGTGGCATTGATATTTTACATGCTACACCATTCTAGCATATCGCCTTAAGAACTAGCTGACTCGTGCATATTTAAAGACATGTTATGAAAAGTGTCCGTGTTTAGATCAACATTTTCCCGTCATCAGACCTTTTTCTGTAGCACGTTTATACTAAAATATCGTATCGTTAATTACTTGTGTAATAAAATATGACGTCCCATGCTACTTTTTTAGTCCATTCGTCGTTGTCTTACGGAGTTTTACTGTTTCTACCATGTTCCTATATCATAAGATTTCTTCTATTCATCGTTTGGATATCCAATGATGCATATTTTGATTTTGTTGAATTCTTTACAGAAATCCTCGTGAGGGCCGCGACTTCGTAATTTTAGAAGACATGAATTGAGGTGAGTTATTTTTTATGTTTAATTTTTTTTATTCTAAATAAATAGTACAATTGTGGCTTAAATTCACGGCTCGATTACAAAAACGCCTAGAAAATCATTTCAGATGATAGCTAAACTGTAGTACTCAAATGATCTTCAATTACAAAACAAAAAATAGAAGTGGCTCCATTTACATTTGTGCTCGCTCATGATCATCATCCAACATAACTTTTTTATCCTGTATTTCGGTCCCTTTTTTTGATTGCAGTGTCTACATGTAAAATATTGGTCTTTCTTTGAATCTAATCAATTTCTAATAATCTAATGATCTTGGTTAGTTGCCTCGTATTGTGTGACTAGTACATCCTCTTTGTTTAATAAGTTCGCTTTTCAGGATTACTCGCTCGCCACCACCACCGGCGGTCACCATTAGTTTAAGGGAACGAGTGTAGAACAACAGAAAGAAGTGTTGCGGATTTATTGGACTCATTTTCGGGGTAACGGAACTGAACAATTTCTTGTATACAGTGCGCGGGCGTGTATTCTGAGGGTAAATTGACACGTTTTCCACGTTGGAAAACAATTTGTCTGTTTACTATCCAAGCCAGCTATGTGGCTGATGCTGTTGAATAACCGTGACCATGCCGTCGTTTTGGTATTAGGAAGTAATTTTGTATCCACAGGAATATATACCCGGATTTCTTTCTAATATTTTATCGCTATAATTATCTTTTGAGGTGTCTAGCCGTATTCGCATACTTGCTCAGTTAGAAACCGTTCAATTATAGTAATGATGCTGCATTTATAATTTGATTGCCTTACAATTACAATTTTCTTATCAGTGAAAGCTTCTCAAATTTGTTCTGATTCATTCTGTTTGATCCAACAGCGGACATTCACGGAAAGAGTTTTGCATGGGGAGGGTCCATGGACCTTTTTCCCAGGGGATAGGCGCGGGGGTGAGCAAAAAAACAAAAAAAAGGTTCTGCAAGCCTGTTTTTCATACAAAATATGCACAAAAATCATGAAAAAAGCTGTCTTGAAAAGTTCAGGGGTGTTTGACGATTTTTTTTGGCCAGGGCCTCAGGTTTACCCCCCTACCCCCCTATGTGCATGTGTGTCCAGCAGACAGACTTGAATTCTTCATAATTTCAGTTTTTGTCAAACTATACATTATATTCAGAGTTTTAAACTGCTTTCTCTGTACAGTTTCAAAAAATATGAATGCTAGTTTGCTTAAGTCTTCGATCTTTACTAGATGTGCTTATTACCAGGTTCTTTTCTCCTTGAGTTTTCTCCCTGAGCTATTTGGTAAAAAAAGTAAAGTTGACTTGACATACACGATTTGTTAATGATTGCGGTGCATTGAATGTTAACGCACGTCAAGTTCTCGGAACATTTCGCCTCAAGTAGAACTATAATTAATCGAATTTAGAATTGTTAATTTGAATACGATAATCCATTCACATTTGTTGTTTTTCTTCACTGCGTATTTTAAACATCCTGGCCTGCATGTTGGAAACCTCTGGAATCTAATTTTAGATTATGTATACGAAGTCAACGCTGGAGCAAACTAAAAAACGCATGTTCTAGCTTATTCTTATTGCATACGGTCCAAGTGGCATATTCCGACTTATCCCCAAGGAGAAGGTTATCTCCACTATACGCTTCTTGGAACCTGTTCCACCTATTTCCTCCTCTTCAAACATATGCGCTGCTAACATACCTAGGCAAAACAAAAAAGCGTATTTTATCAATCAGCAATTTAACTTATCTTTCTCTTTTTCTTTCTAGTCTATAATTTAAGCTTCTTCGATTACATAACTGGCTTTTTGCCGCATAAAATCCTATCATATGACCGCTAGTATGATAAAACCTACCAAAGATATCGAATTATACTAAACTTTGTTGTTCTCTCTCCCTCTCCATGTTTTGACTTGAGCTTATGAGTTAGGAATTTCAAGGTGCTGCTCGAACCTATATGAGACCCGTAACTTAGGGTTCTGTTCAGTATTTTTCCGTACCAGTATTTTTTTCGGCTGATACGAAAAGGGTTAAACGAATTTTATTATATGGATTTTATTATGTGATTTTATTATGAAAACCGGTGCAAAACGGACATTTTTTCACTAGAATCTCGTGAATTACACACGGTTTTTTCACAAACTGTTTAAGTAACACATTTATTCTTTGAATAAAAAATACTTTTGGACACTGAAATTTGAAAACATATTAATTTATGTTATTTGTCACCTATAATCTTGTTGTTTCCGTTTTTGGCGACATTTTATTCTTGAATGTTTCTCAGTTCTTTCTCAAGTATTGAGTCAGGTCTTTATTCCTCTGTAATCACGTGCCTTACATGTAATATTCATTACTCTCCTTTCAACGGTTATTTATTATTAATCTCGTAAACCGGTTTGTTCATAAAAACGACAACTTTTTCACGAACTCTTCAAAGAACACGGGACTTTTATAGAAAGCATTCGGTTCAGCAACTTGTGATTTATATCGCTGTCGCAAAAACTTCCGTTTTAATTATGGAGTCGTTTTTCTCGTGATAAGAATGTTGGCACTAGTTCCAAACTGAACAGCAAAGGGTTAAGTATATTTTTTATATCACAGCTGACTTTTTATCAATGTATTAATCAAGCATTTGTTATACTCATTCGTAAAATAATTATTTCGTGCCGCCGTTCTCAGTTACTCGTATTTTCTTGAAATGAATGATGAATATTTTGTTTAATAGTTGGGGGTCTTTATCTTACTAATTTCTATCGTTGCATTTTTTATCCCTATTTCAGGTGATTTCTATAGTCAATACATGTCAAATTTTCGATCATTGAGGGTATCGAAATTTCGCCACGTTTATGGTCAAACGGCCCGACGCGAAAATAGCTACGAAGGTAGATGAATTGTAAAGTGAATTCAATCGCTACCTACTGTAAATTTTTTCACCGCATAACATATTTATTCCAATTCATAAAGTCATGGGTCTTAAGAGAACCATCGAAAATGGAACCAAAAAACCAGCTAACGTCTTAGCTAAAACTAGGTTTTGATCATACATGTAACGGGGGCGCCCGATCTGGGGGTCACTGATTCGTCAAAATTTTGGAGAGGGGTCTCTGAAGGAAAAACATTCTATTTTTTCACCAAGAATATCCGGAAAATGGTTCAAGAAATGGTAATTTTTGTTTAAAAAAGCGTAAAAATATCAAGGCGCCAAGAAAATTGACGCTTTTGGCAACTTTTCGTTAAAAATTGACATTTTTCATCAAAAAAGTGATTTTTTCTGTATTTTTGCGACCAAAAGTATGGTGGTCCCTATGACTACCATATGGGCTAGCCGTAGGATTGAAATATCTTGCGGGGGTCGCCCAATGGCTATCGGGGATCCTATAGCACTTTTCCGCCAGTCACTTGTATGGTTTCATTCTGATGCATGAAACTTTTCATGCCTTTTATAGTGTCTTAAACAAGTTTATTTCATATCGTAGCTTATCAAAACCTCATGTTATAGGTAGTGATGGACCGATGCATCAGCCGATTGTTGCGTTTTTCTGCCATCGGCCATCGGCCGATGTTTTGGCAAATAATCAGCCGATGGCCGATTGTTTGGCAACTTTTTGTTACAATGAATGCAGGTGCATATGCTTAAAAAACAGATTGTTCACATACATATTTACAGTTACTTTAGTAAATACACTATGTGAAAATGGTTGTTTTAATGTCTGGCATATTTGCCCTGTGTTGCCATTGATGAACTAGATAACAAGAATTTGACAAGCTATGAATGGGATATTTTAGCTGCGGCGGTAAGAATATACTTTAATACATGGTATAATGTATCCACACCTTAGATAATTATGTTTTGGCAGCTTGTAATTTGTTAAAATCTTTTGCAGAAACTTTAAAAATCTATGAATCTAAAAACGCCTGTATTTCGGAGGAAATAGCTGAAGAAAAGTAAGCTAGATTTTGTGCCTAAATTTTTTTGAAAAACATAAATTAAAGAATCGTATTATTAAGAATTTTACGCCACTCAATCCACAATTTCAACTTTCCTGATTGGGTTCATTAAAGGAGTAATTGTGGGGGGAAATGAATCAATATTGTTAAAGAAATGATAATCGAGCCCACTTTAGACCCATTGAAGACAATAAACTTCATGCTTTGGCATCTTTACTAGATCCTGGCTTTAAAAAGGATGGATTGAAATTTGAAATATAACACATATTGATCATACAAATCAAAATTAAATAATTTAGGCTTTCTGTGATCCTCAAGCAGAAGACAAAGCTGAACTATAGTCTGTTTTTTTATAAAATGCTTCC